>SJYX01005489.1:341383-359110 GCA_006410675.1 Oreotragus oreotragus
CGGGCTAGAGAAAGGATGTGAGTGCGACGAGGCAGCCCCACCACGCGTGCCCTGCCAGCAGCCATAAGGAGGGAGAATCATTGCGGCACTCTGGGGACAGTTCTGTCACCCTGACAGTAATGCTGTTATGCGCTGGCTTGACACACAGGATGAATCCATAAAGACAGATAAGTAACTGTGAAAGTGGCTGGGGATCAGGCTGAGTGCCACCACTCACCTGCAGTGACAAATAGAGAGTCATGAAGGATTGGAAACCCTGCCCAACACGGAGATCTGTCAGCAGGGATGGACGGCAGCCCGTGACACCAGCGGCTGGAGTGACGCGTGTGCACGCGTGCCCCCGGCCGGGGAGGGGGCAGGTGTCAGGGGGTCGACTTCAGAGCCTCTCTGGGGAGGGCAGAGGCTTTTCCCAGAGGGGTGTTTGTTGGGGTGGATGGTGGGGGGCAGGGAGAGGATTTCAACACTCTCCCTGTACTTTTCCTGGTGAAATGAAACTCTGGGTGTTGTGTCTTTTTATTGGTTAAGTTCAGACTTATTTGGTTAAGAAGGCTGTGTTTGGTTTCCATTTTTTTTCCCTGGGATTTTTTTCATACCAATAGGGGTCCCCATCTGCAAATCAAATGAATCCACTTTGGATAGTTAGCAAAATATGACTGCTAAGCTGTTGATGTCAGGGGCACCAGGCAAAGGGCAGGAGTAGCCAGGAAGGCACGGGGCGGGGGGGCGGGGGGGCGATGTTTAAATTTATCTTTTATGCTGGAGAGGCTTGTTATTTCTGGCTAAGGATCTGCTTTTCTTCACTGAAAGAGATTCAGAGGGAATCACTGGGGGAGGGGGTGGTGGGAGGACAACAGGCTGTATGCTGGACCTGCTGTTTCCCAGCTGGGCTGGAGATGCAAACAGAACTGTGTGGCCAGGTCCTGAAATCCATTGTGTNGGGGGTGGGGGGGTGGTGTTTAAATTTATCTTTTATGCTGGAGAGGCTTGTTATTTCTGGCTAAGGATCTGCTTTTCTTCACTGAAAGAGATTCAGAGGGAATCACTGGGGGAGGGGGTGGTGGGAGGACAACAGGCTGTATGCTGGACCTGCTGTTTCCCAGCTGGGCTGGAGATGCAAACAGAACTGTGTGGCCAGGTCCTGAAATCCATTGTGTTACCATGCGGGGTATGCTATCTTTGTTTTAATTATTCTTGAGGTCATTAAAGCCTGGCTGTGTGTCCTGTCATCTTCTTGGAAAGTTATGAAAGAGATTTGAGGTGACAGGTAAGCATACACGATAGGAGTGAAAGCCTCCTTGGGTCCCCATCAGGGATTGGGGCAAAAGGCATTCAGAGCTCCCCTTTTACCCGGAAGGACTCGTTTGACCCCAGGGATGAGTGTCACCGTATTGGGGATCCAAGGGTTTCAGACAGGGTGGGCCCTGAGACTTATGTGCAGATTAGCAGGACAGTGAAAGGAAAGCAAACCCATAATCAAGAATCTGTTTTCTGTAACAGTGATCAGTATCGCTGCTGTTGATGTTTGTAAGTGGCATCTGGAGGCTCATCTTGCAAATCCTTTTACTGACTATTTTAAAGTAATCATTTTTAAAGAAAAGAATTACCATAATATGTCCCCCCTCAAATGAGCCCTCTTGGCCTATTCCACTGCTATCGTTTTTGCCACCTACCTTTGTCATAGGGGAAAATGTCCTTGTGCTGTGCTAAGTAACTTCAGTCATGTCCGACTCTGTAACCCTATGGACTGTATCCCACCAGGCTTCTCTGTCTGTGGGAGTCTCCAGGCAAGAATACTGAAGTAGGTTGCCATGCCCTCCTCCAGGGGATCTTTCCGACCCGTTTCTCTTATGTCTCCTCCATTGGCAGGCAGCTTCTTTACCGCTAGTGCCACCTGGGAAGCCCCGAATATGTCCTTGATTTATGTCGATTGTACCTACTCTATTAATTTTACTTCTAGGAGCTTAATCTAGAGCACCTTGTGTTTCTGAAACTCTTTGTTTCCTCAAAACTGGTTACATATAGCTTAAACTATTACTAATGCTGCGGCTACTCTGATTGGGACCACTTCTATTTGAGCTGTATATATTTAAACATTTATTCTCCTCTCTAGGCAGACCCTTGCAATGAGATTTTTCTTTAGAAAACCCTGGGGCCTATTTGTTGGTTTTAAGATTCTTTTAGTTTATAATTTGGGGAGGCTAAGAATGTTTTAAAGCTATTCAACGATAATGAAAACAGGTTTTTTTCTGACCCCAGGTTCTCAGTTTGACATGTTTTGACCCTATCATTCTAACCATGATTTAAATTCTGAATTTCCAGAAGCCTTATTAAAGATGTCAATTTGTGCCCCCAGAATGGTAAATGTTCCTGTGAACTTTGACTCCTAAAGGAAACTTGATTTTAAAAGAATAAAAGATTTTCCTGATAAATATGTTCCTCATTTTGGGCTAATACTTTCAGTCTGAAGGCTGGAATGGGGAAGGGCCAGCCCATTGCCTGACCCCACTCGCTCCCTGTTTCTGTGATCCAGTGCTCTTTTACAACCCGTGGCATTAGATTTTTTTATTTTGCCAAGATCCCTTTTGTAATGGGATGTAAATCTCCCAGTGTGCACCTGATTACATAGGCGTGTCTGTGAATTTTAAAAGAGGGTGGACCACTTACCATCGTGGAGCTACAGGTGAGCCTGCCAGGTACCCGGAACTGAACCTAAAGGGAACTCTTGGCTTATTGTGTTCATGTGAGAGCCAAGGTCACACTGCTTCTTGGGGCCTTGGTGATGCAGTGCAAGCCAGGGGCTTTTCCCGGCTACAGATCTCCTTGCTCTGCTGTGCACAGGTCCTTCTGGGAGTCATCCGGCTCCTACCCGCCTCTTCTCCTTGGATGGCCACAGTGGCCCTCACAGGGGGCCCTGAGGCTGGGGACAGCTGAGTGGTGCTAATGTTTGTCATAGTTACCCTTTCTCTTTCTCTCTATCTGCTGCCCTTCTATGTGTGTGCCAACTTCCTGGCCAGGACACCAGCTACCAGAATTTGTCACTAAAAATGCATCAGATGGGGCTTCCCTGGTGGTTCAGTGGTAAGAATCTGCGTGCCAATGCAGGAGACACAGGTTTGATCCTTGGTCTGGGAGGATCCCTCAGGCCTTGGGAGCAGCTAAGCCCGGGCATCACAACTTCTGAGTCTGTGCTCTAGAGCCCAGGAGCCGCAACTACTGAAGCCCACGCACCCTAGAACCCATGCTCCGCAGCGAGACGCCACCTCAGTGAGAAGCTTGTGCACCGCAACTAGAGCAGAAGCCTGTGCAGCACAGCCTGTAACAGACAAACAATTTAAAAGATGTATCAGGTGATGCTCACATTCTCAGTTTCAGCTCCATGCCCACATTCTCAATGAGAGTGCTTTGGGAGAGAAGTTTCTTTTGGAGAGTTTAACTTACCTTATCACTGGCCCTCCCTGTGTTCACCTAGCCACTGCTCACAGAGATAATTCACCCACCTGTACTACCTTCCCAGGAATCAAAAAGCTTTTTTGGTGTTAAGATCTTTTTAACTTGTTTTTAAAAAGTATTTATTTAGTCATTTATCTGACTGTGTTGGGTCTTGGATGCCTCATGGGGTCTTTTGTTGTGCACACGCTCTAGCTGCAAAGCGCAGGCTCAGTAGTTGTGGCTTGTGGGCTTAGTTGCCTGTGGCATGTGGGATCTTAGTTCCCCGACCAGGGATTGAACCCAGGTCCCCTGCATCGCAAGGCAGATTGTTTTCTCTCTCTCTCTCTCATTTTTTTTAAATTGGAGGGCAATTGCTTTGCAATATTGTGTTGGCCTCTGCCATGCATCAACATGAATCAGCCACATTGTACACACATCCTCTCCCTCCTAAACCCCCCTCTCATCTCCCACCCCATCGCGCCCCTCTAGGTTGTCACAGAGCACCGCAAGGTGGATCCTTAACTATTAGACCACCAGGGAAGTCCCAAGATGTAATTTTTCAAAACTGATGTGCCCAGCCCATTTTTGTATCATGTCCACCAACACTTGGCATTGCCTCAGCCTCCTCAAATCCTCTTCACCAATCCGCTTCTGGCCCGAGGGATTGTGAGGGACACTGGTGTCTTTGGAACCCTTGAACCAGCAGCACCTTTGGAGATTCTCAAGAGGAGACTTGGTTCAAATAAGGGCACAGCGGTGCTCTTCTGGGTTGACTATCCACTTCGCACACATTATTGTTATTTTGATCCTCTTAACTTGGTGAGGTGACTAGGCAGATACCATTGGCCCTGCTTTATTACCAGAAAACTTGGAGATGGAGAGGTCTCATTACCAAGTGGCTGGGCTGAATTTCCTGTCCCAGGAGATTTGTGGGCAGTGTTTCCCAGAGTCCTTAGAGCAGTCCTTGCCATAGGTGGGACAGGTGAGGATGACCCACTTTGCAGAGGGGGAGCCTGAAGCTTAGGGAGGCTGACTGGCTCTCTTGGGGACACAGCAGATGACAGGTAACACAGCTGGGAAACACATCCCAGACCTTCCGACTCTTAGACCAACACTCTTTGCATTATAGCGGGATTAACCCCACAATCAAGAAAACCTCAAGAACAAAGCTACCCTTAAGTCTCTGTAGAGCATCACCCTTCAGATGATTCCAAATTCTCATGTCAGTCAAGCTACAATTCTCTGTGGGGAATCTTCGCGCTCGCGAGAAGAAAGTCTCCTCTGCCCAGCTGTTGAGACCAGAACCAGAGAGGACTTAGTGGAGTGCCCCTCACCTGGGGCATGCTCACCAATTCATCGGCATCGGGGATGCTGACAACTGGGACCCAGATTCTGGCACTGCTTGCCTTTCGCTGACTCACGCCCTGAGTATTTGCAGAGGGCAGGGGCTGTAATGCAAAGATGGTGTGGATGAATGAAAGAAGAGTGTCAGGTATTGCTGAGGAAAGATGTCCCTGGCAGGGGGACAGACTGCAGACGCAGCCATCCCTCAGAGCAGACACTGGAGGCAGGAGAGAGAGGGAGGGAGCTGTGGAAGGCTCCCATCCCCGAAGCCTGGGCTGGGATCTTGAATCACAGGGGAAGCTGCAGCAATGCCGAGTGTGCTGCCTTGCAAAGGTCAGGCTTTAATTACATGCCCAGTTAAATGGAAATACTGTAGAGAGGTCACACTCATATTTCTTCAGCCTTCATTAATGTTATTGCTCCATCACTTTCTCTCTCCTTGGGTTTGTAAATGAAAGTTCCTTTAAGTACATTTAAAAGGATTATTTATTTTTAATTGTTTTACCTCTGGAGGGAGAGGTTACCTTTTTTTTTTTTTTTTTTTTTTTTTTTTTTTTTAAAATNTTAATGTTATTGCTCCATCACTTTCTCTCTCCTTGGGTTTGTAAATGAAAGTTCCTTTAAGTACATTTAAAAGGATTATTTATTTTTAATTGTTTTACCTCTGGAGGGAGAGGTTACCTTTTTTTTTTTTTTTTTTTTTTTTGAGCAGTTAAAAATAAAACTTCACCTATGCATTTCTTGCTAATTTATTTCAAAGACTGTGCTTTTTATAGTCTTATCTACTAATGCTTTTGATTAAAACACAAGCAAAAACCAGCCAACATGAACAGGTTGAATGGCACATCTGTGCAGAAGATAGCAGCTCACTTATTTATGGCTCAAAGAAATGGAGCCTAAATGAAGCTAGCTATTGCTGGAGAGTGGATAAGCGGCCATTATGAATTATCCTTAATTATAGTGATTTCCTAAACTAATAAACCTGCTAAATCTTTATTGCAAAGGTTAGTTTACGCAGTGCATATAAAACCCGCATGTGCTTCGAATCAGACACCAGCTGTCTGACAGTGTGTTCCTATTTCCGTGAGTGTTCACATAAATTTTATGTAGGTTATATTAACAGTCAGTCCATATCACTAGCCACAGATGCCAGGAGACATAAAAATTGCTCTCTAGTGAGCCTAAATATCCCTAGAAGCTAGTTGTGTCTAATGTTCCATGTAGTATTTGTACGTGAAAGCACCAGATTGGAGGGTTATTTACAGATGAATATTTCAATCCAGTTAGTTCATATAGGCCTACTTAGCCTTCGTCGCTGGTTTATTTGTATGCTAAATAATTCACCAAAGGTTCTTGTTTACTTTCTATAGTAGTTTCTGTGAAATGCAAACAAGGGAGCCAACTTTAGGTGTTCAAAAGGCTAAGCAGTTCTGTGTTTAAATGCAGGTCAGAGCAGCAAATGCAGGCTTGCCGCCGGGCTGTCACTCAGTTTTACCCATTCTTCGTCTTCTCTCTTTTTTTTTCTCCTTTCCTCCTCCAGATATGACTGGAGCTTGCTGCTTTCATAGGAATTTTTGGCCGGGCTATCTTTAGTCTAAATTTATCTTTTTCAATACCTGCTATAGGCTGCCTTTGGTTTACACAATTAACCACCCAGCACCAGCAGACAAGAACGCCTCCTTGGCTTCCCGAAGCTTCCCCATAGTCCTCTGGGCTGACAAGAACAGGTCAGTCCTTGGCTGTTGAATGCCCTTGTTTTCTTCCCCTTTTTCCTTTGGCTTTCTTTCCTTTTTTTTTCCTGTTTCCTATTTGTCCTCCATGATTTTTTTTTTTCTGGTACATTTCTAATTCTCAAGATCTGAAAAGACAGCAAGTAGGACCTTTCTCTTTTCCTGGAAAGCCCTGAGGCAGCCCGACCTCTGTCACCCTGAAGGACAAAGAAGCCAAGTCCAGTTCTAAATTAAGTCGCCTTCCGTGGCCCTCAGAACGTATATGTTCACCTGGATGGGAAGGGTCGTCGTCTTCTGAGGTGTCAGTTACCTGGCCCTGTTGTTCAGATGTTCCCGTGGCTCAGTCTCTTTGTGAAAAAATACCTCTTTTCTCCCCTTCTCTTTTGCAAATGTTTCTGATCCTAAACATATGCCCCTAAAGAGATTGGAAAATAGCCTCCTTCATTTTCAGCCAAGCACTGCCAGGACCGTGAGAGGGTTCAATAGCAGTGCTAACTTTTTATTTAATAATATTGATTTTATCATTTTTACTACTTACAATGGGGATTGGTCTGCTGATAGTTATTTGACCTCCCTTTGTGCATGGCTGTGGAGTGCTTCGTTAAAGCTATCGACATACCTCTCTCTTCCCGCATCCCCTTCCAGCAGCCCATCTCGGCAAATAATATTGAGATGCAGTAACTGTTCCCTGATATTGATTTCAGACTGTGTTCATCACACCCTTCCCAGAGCCAGGCCAAGAGCATCAGCCCCCGTTCTGTTAAACCCTTGACTGCTGTAGGCCGAAGTATCATTTCCATCTCTGAGCGAGAATATCAACCATATATGTTTCAAAAAAAAAAAATTACCCAGGAAAATGAAAGCGTTTTTTGATCTTGATTAGTTTTTACGAATACATAATTAAACTGATCTTTTCAGTTTTATATCGAGCGTTTTCTTTTTTTTTTTTTTAAGGAATACTAGAAGATCCATGAGTCTCTGAGCTGGTAGGAGGAACTCTGATTACATTTTAAGCCTCTGGGATTCAGAGTTTGGCACATTCAGCCAGACTCAGGGCCTCTCTGACTTTCGGTTCTCAACCAGCTGGGGCTGTTCTCAGCACCTGGACCTAAAAAAAAAAAAAAAGTTTCATGTTTTGCCTCTATGGAATCAGTTGAGATGACAGCACATTTAAAAGAACCAGGGTTTTCACATTCAAGAAGTGGCCGATTTAATCCGGTGATAATAAACACATCTACCCATAGGAAGCACATGGTATAGGTCGATGTGTATATTCACTGAGAAAAATACCCACCACTGAGCCAATAATCCTGGAAATCATAAGTTTTATAGACCAAAAAAAAAAAAAAGAGCAGTAGAAAATTTGCACCGAGAGTGATTATATCTAAGTGTTGGAATTATACATGATTTAAATTTTCTGCTTTGGGCATTCCTACATTTTCCAAATTTTCTTTTGGAATTAGAAAAGGAATCCTACTCAGAAGTGTTATTTTTCAAAATGGAGAGGTTAGTAGGATTGGGACTCCAGAAATTTCCTGTCTACCAAAGGGAATACGTTAGCCAAGGTTAAAATCAACTCAGTGGCCATGCTCATCTCTGCTCCAAGCTAAGCGAGATAGACGCAACTGCCACTGTGCACCTGCTGGTCTGTATTTTGTGAATCTAACAGGGATCGAGCCAACCGTTGCCTTTGAAATGTAGGGCAAAATGGTTGGAAAGATGGATTTTGGAGTCAGACAGACCTAGGTTTGATTCCTGGTTCTTTTTCCGGCCAGTCAGGCCTTTGAGTAAGTTAACTTTCTCTGTGCCTCATTCATCTCATCTGGAAAATGGAGTATTGAGAGGATGGAGTGAGATTCTGTATGTAAGATCTTCACACAATGCCTGGCATCTAGTAGACTGTAATTGTCATGAATGGCATCTGTATAGCAATTTCCTTGTCATACCAGAGCCATAGTAGCAATTGGCATATTCACAGTCCACAGAATGGTGATTTTTTTTTTTTTTCTCCTTAAGCCCAGCCAAAACTCAAATGAGATCAACCCAGTTGTCTGATACATTTCAGAGTTCCAGGGCAACTCTGATTTCCTATAGCACTCTTTGACTAAAGGCAATTCATTTTTTAATGTCTATCTAAATGAAACTTTATGTTTTTGTTAGGTTTTTAAAAATTTAAATTATTATTATTATTTTGTTTATTTGGCTGCTCCGGGTCTTCGTTGTGGCATGCAGGATCTTTAGTTGCATCATGCACAATCTAATTTGCTGATCAGGGATCGAACCTAGGGCCCCACCCCCACCCCACATTGAGAGCATGGAGTCTTCACCACTGGACCACCAGAAAGTCCCATCATTAGAGGATTTTTAAAGAAACAAGCATTTGTATCAGGAAAAAAGAAAACCTTATAAGTCTTTATTTGTGGTTCTGAAACTGTGATCACCATACTGAGAGTTCTTTAGCATAGAATATATTCCTCCCCCAAAACATATACACACGTTCACACATGTACACATGCACATAAATGCATGCGCACACACATGTACACATGCACGCACACACGCAAACACACACACCTCCTCTCTGAAGCAAGGATTCTTCTGGAGAAACGCTAGACAAACGTAACTGGAACCCTCAGACTGTCATCTCATTTTTGTCCTAGCGTCAGTTTTGCTATTCTCTCCATATGGTCAGAAGCACTTTCTAATACGACGGACAGCAGAGGTTCTTCCCTGCAGGCAGCCATTTTCAGGGCTGAAAGCAGAGTATAAAAAAGCGGCTAAATTAGAGACTACACAGTTGCTGGAACCGGCTTAATGAGAGACAGTGAACATTTTGCAGGCTACTGAACTTCTGAAATGTGACAATCCAAGCAAATGAAATCATGGTACCTCTCATTGTAGTTTAATTGGACTCAAACTTGGCACGAGGGGCTTGCTGAAAGCTGTATTCCAGGAGACAGACAGGAATCGTGCACCAACGAATTCATCCTACACCAGGCATCATCTTACAAGCACCCGAGCTCCGCGCAGCTCTCAGGACGGACTCGCAGTCAGGAGAGAGAGAACCGCAGCGAATGAAAGCGGAGATGATAAGGCGGGCCAAGCCCTGGCCTGCTGAATGGCATACCTGTCACCCCGAGTTATGCACTCGAAATAGCTCAGCCTCATGGCAGCCCATACAGGCCAATTTATTTTAAAGAGGCAAAAAGAAGTGAAACAAACTTAGGCCCTCTCTTCTGCCTGTTAGGGTGTCAAGATATCAGTGTCAAGGAGCCCTCTTCACAGAAGGATGAGGGTGAGCTGAGCATAAACACTAACAAGACAAGGGCTAAGCACGGGCCTCCTGTGGAGTGGAGCTAAATGGAATCCCAAAAAGCAGAAAATTACCATAGCTGTCAGGAATGGGACCAGAGTCCTGTCAGGCAACAGTCAAGGGAGTGAACCTATGAAAGGGGAAGGTGCGTTTGGAGAGAGGATGATCTGAAGAATCGTATCGTTTGGGGATATACCTGTCTGGAGTCAGGAGACCCTCGAAAAGCTTAGGGGGTTCTCTCAGCTTCCTTATTTCCTCCCCGTGTCCTTTGAGTTCTCAGGGTTGAAACTGAGTATAGGACCCCAACCTCTTCTGGTCTAACCATCCCGCCTGCCCACTTGAGCCCATGTGTCCTCTTGATTAGGGCTTCAAGTTCTCACCGGTGAGGCTAGGGAGAGTGGACAAATGGGGTGCCGGCGTGTAACAGGCCATCCTGGACATTGATTTTTGAAGGTTCATTAGATAAATGCTGACATCAGAGATTGATGTCTCTTTAAACCAGTACCTACTGCAGGGGTGTCTAGGGAATCAAAAATATTGATGTAACATGTTTGAGCAGAAGGCCCACTGGAGAATTCCCCTGCCTAAGTGGGATCCATCAATTTAGACTTTCTTTAATTATTCTAATTTGGTGCATCCCATCAGATGGGGAGTTTGTGTGCAGATATGGTTTTTATGGAGAAGGCTGCTCCCACTTTAGGGGCCGAGGAAAGCCAGCCAGGGTGTGTGCAGATCTATTTTTCATTGTTGTTTTGAGCTGCTGTTTAGTAATTAAAATTTTTGATCATAGCCTGATTTTCCCATACAGTGTGGCCGTGAAATTGACAAGGGACTGATTAATGGACCGACCCTGGGGCCAGGAGGCTACTGGGTTGTTTCTCTCGTGGAAGGCATGCTGGCAAAATAAAGTTGATGGTTTTGTTTGTGTTTAACCCTTCACCTTGGCACTATCAATAGATTGAAGACATCATTTGTATCTGCAAGTGTTTCTTTAATTAAGACCTTCTAAAAATCTTTCCTATTGATTCATTCCATTATCCTATTGATTAACTGCAGTGGATCATGTACTCGGTCTTCAGTGGAAGGCAACAGTCTGGGCCGGCTGTCATGACTACAGATGCAGACCACAGGCGGCTGGCATCCAACGCCCAGGGCCGGCGGGAGTGTCTTGCGTTCTAATGAGGCATTGGCAGTGGCTCCGTGGGGCTCGCTGAACACCGCGGAGAAAGCCAGTTGTCTGCTGCTGGAGGGGTGGCCAAGCATAAAGCGTTCCTTCTAGTCATTTATAAATGCAGCCACTTAGCGAGCTGGGGTCTGAGGAGACTGGGGGGCGGTATGGCTCGCAGCCTTGAGAGGAGGACTGGAATGGCAGATTCTGCTTTGCATTTGAAAATTTAAGCTTTGGAACGAAAGCAGTCTCAGAGATGTTCGATCTTCCCTTGCCCAGGCTGCAGCTCTGTGCCCCTCCCCCAGTGTTAATCCGCCTCCTCGCCAGACTGGCTACTAGTGCCACAAAATGGGTTTCCTGTTTTAGAGGAGCTTCCGCATCTTCAGGGTTCCCTCGTGGTTCCGTGGTAGAGAATTCACCTGCCAGTGCAGGAGGCACAGGTTCGATCCCTAGTCTGGGAAGATCCCCTGGAGGAGGAAATGGCAACGCACACTGGTATTCTTGCCTGGGAAATCCCGTAGACAGAGGAGCCTGGCAGGCCACAGTCCACGGGGTCGCAAAAATCAAACATGACTTAGCAACAACAACCCATCTTTGTAGATCAGAAAGAAGAGCCGGCCACTTTCACCTTCTGTCTAGACATGAGTCTAAACCATCCCCTGGTATTAAAAATGAAGAAGTCTGCAGCTGAGCTAGTTCTTACACTTTGTGTTTTGAAACATGCCTTAATATTGATGGTCATAATGAATTATCCTAGCTGGAGTTTGAGAACAGAAGGACTCTACAAGGCTGTAGTTTGGAATTCTGTGATGTGCAAAATCAGTGAGATAACATGTAAATGAGATAAAGCACTCAGCACACAGTGAGTGCTCAGTCAGTAGACTAATGACTTCAAAAACAACTTATTTATTTATTATTTATTGTTGGCTGTGCTGGGTCGTTGTTGCTGCAAACAGGGGCTACCCGTCATTGTGGTGGGCAGGCTTCTCATTGCGGTGGCTTCACCTGTTATGGAACACAGGCTCTAGGCGTGCGGGCTTCAGTCATCGTGGTGCACAAGCCTAGTTGCCCCACCACATGTGGAATCTACCTGGACCAGGGCTTGAACCTGCGGCCCCTGCATTGGCAGGTGGAAGTCCACCAGTAACTGTTGACCCGCCCAATATACATTTTTATTCTCATACATGTTCTGTTCCATTCCTTGTGCGTTCCCTTCCTCCCCGTCCTTCAAATTAGACCAGAATTGATGGCCTTCTCAAGGATCAGAAGGCCTTTCTTCCCAAGTGGCATCCAGCAGAAAAGAAAAAAAATGCAGAAGCACAGATGTCGGGCAGGAGGCTGATAAAAGTTAGAGAAGATAAGAGGATCTCTCTCTGCCCTGATTCTTTAGTTGGCAAATTAATGAATTTTCACTCTCAAAGTGGAAAATCCTGTGACTGTGAAACATCTCACCTACTAAGCAAGGTCGTAATGGTCAGCTCTTCACGGTCAAGCTGGGCCTGGGATTTCAGTAGTGGGTGTGGTCCCTAAGTTCATGCCAGGGCTTTGCAGACCCTGAAAAAAAGAAGTCAGAATGTCCCTGTGTATTTGTGTTTGGGGTTGAGAAAGGGGTGATAATGGCTGAGAGAAACTCTTCTTCTGAATATGAATATTTAAAATAAAAATTTCCCCGTTGATGGAATTTTAAAAATCAGGATTAAGTGCACAGCCTTGCTGGTTTGTGTTTCTCCTGTGGACTCTTAGGATAGCCAGTTGTTTGTGCTGAACCAAGTGCTCAGTTTCCTTTGGCACCAAATGTCGTGTTTCGGGTCCTGCGTTCCGTCCAGCACGTTAACATTGTAAAATGAACAAACTATGCAGCCTGACGAGCCTAACATCCAGGTCCAGCCTTGTCAGCTTTTAAAAATGCCTAATTTCCCTGTATCTGTAAAGTTTGCCATTGTGTACACACTCCAGACTCTTCTTCTTCAGAAAAGCGATTTATTTAGATCGAAGTGTACTTTCCATAAGGGAAATTATTTCAAATATAGGGTAGGGAACATTTAAAAATAAACAGTATTTCTGAGTTTGCTTTTTCCATGCTGCTGCTACTGCTGCTGCTAAGTCACCTCAGTCGTGTCATTTTTTTTTTCATGTTCTATAAAACACCAGGATAAGTATTTCTGGCTGAAATTTATGTGTGTTTCTATCACCTTAAATTACTAAAAATTGAATTACTGAGTCAAAGAATACGCAGATTTTTAAAGTTTCTGATACATGTTGCCAAAATATTCTTCCAAAAGGTTGAACTGATTATATAGCTTCCCCCAGTAGTTTGTGAGCATGCCTGTGTGTGTGTATTTTCAATCTGACAGGTTAGGAAAACAGTGTCTCCTTGATTTCACTTACATTTTTTGATTACTAATGAGGTAGAAGTGTTTTCTTCATTTAACAGTTTATTTACATGTCTTCTTTTGTGAAATATTTGTCCAGTTCTTTTACCTATGCTTATTGAAGTGTTTGGCTTTTTCTAATTGATGTGAAGAATTGTTTTCTTTTCAGTTAAAAATTATGGTTCCTTTTCATAGATAATCAGATGAGATTGCTATAGACAGTCCAGTTGGATTCTTCATGAAGACATTAAGTTGTATTTGGAATGTCTTGATAATGGCAGTGTTATTCATGCACGTCTTACTTTTTTAAAAATGGCTGTTTGCCGCTGATAAAAAAGATATATGGGAAAGAATCTGACAGTGTCAATCCAGCTCGAGTTAACTATCCCAGGACACTACCAGCATTTTATTACAGTTGTCAAAAAAAGGAAAAAACCGAACAATTTTATTGTTTTGATTATTGAGATCCAGCCACAGATCAACTGAGCAATTAAAATCTCTAAATAACGTTCTCTGAATTGTCAAACAAAGAATTCGTTCCCAGTGGAAAGGACTTTTTTGAAAGAAGATAGTTTTTGCTGTAATGTCTGTGCCAGTAAATGGTCGCACTAATTGGAATATACAGAAATATTTTACCAGTTTAACAATGCATGACATCCTAATAAGATTGTGATGACAAGCTTTTCTTTTTATGAAAGGTGATGCTATTGCTTGCTTCTAATATAACACGGGCTCATGTGTCTTTTTATGACATGTTATAAATGAAATGTTTAGTAGAAATTAATCTGCCCTAGTCAAATCTTTCCTGTATATGAAATTATGTTTTAAAAGCAGGACAACATAGTCTTGATTTCTGTTGTTTTCATTTAAATGCTCAGAATATTAATAATATATTTTAAGGCATCTTGGAATGGGATAGGAAAGGATGACAATTAAATGCATATTAAACTGCTTGTCCCAAATCCCACTCATCTGCTACTAGAATGTGTGAAGCCGGATTCCCCATCTTGCCCCAGCTCAGATGGCTGGCTGAGTGCAGGCTTGGGACAGTTAATGACAATCTTCCAAGACAAGCAGGACTTAACATCAATATCCCTCTCCCTGATAATCTATATACTCTAGAGGTGGTGAGCCCTGGCAGGGTTTTGATGATTTTATGATGGCTTGTGTATATTTACAGTGTGTTTAAAATACTCTTTTTAATTATCATTTGAGTGACAAAGCTTAATCTTTCAATCTTTATCTTCACCTCCTGCTGATGTATGTTTGTTGGGTAACTAAAAAGCGGAAATTTACTAAAGCCCGAGCTTTATGCCAGTAATAAGACTGAGGAGTCAATAGATGATTAACCTGCCTTTCTCCTCTTTATGAGAATAAAGGAATCACTTTAAAAAATCTTTGAAGGTGGCCGAGGTTTTTCAAAACCACCTCCTAGAAACATAGAACAGCTATGCAGCACTGGGCAACATCTGAATTGCAGAAAGCAAGCATGTATGGAAAGGAATATTTAAAATATCATTTGAATACTGTTCTTCAAGTACATTGATATAAACCCTTTGTCTATATCCTAAACATTTCATATACACATACATGTTTATGAATATATATGTAACACATGTATATATACATTGTGCTATGTATATGTTATATACATACAAATTATCTCGTGGAGTTAGGCAGTCTGTCTGATTGGATTTTATATTTTGTTAGATTTTAGGAGCTAAGTAAATACAACATAGTCATCATTCAGCCTATCATAGCTACATCTTAAAATGTTCCCTTTGTATTATTTTACTTGAAATGAGATGAAACCCTGGGGTTATTGGTCCTTGGCACACATGAGTAAAGACACACATGTTAATAATGTATGCCAAGAATTTAGAATGAAGTATTGAACCTCTGTCTTGGTTTTCCAGAAAGATGAGACACAACCACTACTCTTTTTGAAAGCTCTTGTTTCCGATAGTAATAGGTCAGAATTTTAAGCAAAAGCAAAGAAAAACAATTCCCAGTAACTGGCCTGTGTGGTTACTGACATGTGTGATTCTCTGATAAAGTTACTGATCATCACCTTTGGCATATATAAAGGACCTGCAGGCTGCCTAAGCCTCCTCTCAAAGAAATCTTAAAAATCATGGATTGATTTGCAGATTTAGTGGGATATTAAAAGCTGATGTTGTGCCTGAATAAGATAAGCGTTCTATATTAGACTGTCCTGGAGAAAACCCTCACGTGGCTAGGTGATTTTATTGACATCTTGGAACTAAAGACCATAAATTCTGCTATCGGGCAATATACTGTCCTAAGAAATAGACATCATAGATGCCAAAGCTGCCTCTGGGAGCCCAGCAGACATAGCATGGAGTCAGATAAAGCATTAAACCCCAGACGCAGCCCAACATCTGCAGCCTTGTCACCCCTTTCAGCCTGGTTATTGGTAAGCTTGGCTGCCGTTTGTAACCCATCCATGCCCTTGAGCAGGTTGTCGCTAGCACCACCAGTGAGTCATACTCAAGGCCAAGTATGCATCCCTAGCGGCCCCCTCTGCACCCCACCCCAAGGCTACTCCTATCAAAATGATGCTTATCCTGTGGTTGTCACATGGAGACTTAGGCAGCAACAGTGGAGTTTGTGCCAAGAGTTCAGCTAAACAAGGTAGAAAACTTATCAAGTCCCCTTGGTCAGGCAGGTGCTCATTTTTCGAGAAATCATGAAAGGGCCAAAGCGTGGTAAGCGGAAAAAAAGCAGACAGCAGGACAGAGGTAGATGAGGGGTTGGGTGTGGGAGCTGAGTCCGAGGGAAGAAGCCAGCAAGGTCCGGAAGCCAGAATGGCAGGCAATTGCATCAAGGATCCAGATTGAGAGGAAAGGCTCCGACTGAAGTTCTAGGCCAAAAGGTGTTTGGAAACTGGACCAGAATGTCTTAACCATGAAAAGCTGAAATCAACTTAAAAGCTGCGCAGTGACATACCAAGGGTGGGGCAGTGGGAGGAGTCCACCCCAGCTCTCCCTCTCAGAACCCTTCCATGCTGGCAGGGAAGGACTGCATTGTCTATAGAAGGTTGGAAAACAGTAACAAAACAGACAAGAGTCTATCTGCCTTTCGTTACCACCCTTCTCTGTCAGTTCTAAGCAACAGCCGTGATGGAATATGCATTCCTCTCTAAAGAAACCTTGTATTGGTCTACCATCCATCCAATTTCTGAATTACTCCTGTAGTTTACTCATGTATGTACAAGCTTCAGATTAGCACATTTTAGTAAGACATCCTTTAAGAAACATTGTATTTGGCATAGACATCCACTCAGAGAATTTGTGCAGTCTAACAATTGACACATACATACTCAACTGTACCCATTCATCTCAAGAGTAAGTTCATCACCATTTGGAAATGATTGAACCTTGCTTCTGGTGCGGTGTATATCTCCAACCACTATGCTTGTCATATTCCTTCATCTAAACAGTAGATGGGAAATAAACAGTGATCAACAAGACCAGAAAACAATTGGGATACTTCAGCTCTTCCATACCATGTGACCACTTGAAGTTTTTGTTTTTTGTTTAAATTTTAAAGCTGTGAAACAGTTGACAAATCTCTCTGTAATAGTTGTTATTTGGTAAATGAAACTTTTACTTCCTTATGTAAAATATTTTATTGAATTTGTATCATAATTTGAAGTTAAATAAATTCTTTAATTGTTCATTGATTATTTTAAGTTGAAGACTAAATCAAGGAAATATTATTACTGATTATAATATGCTAATTACTGAGAAAATTTTATGATATAGAGGCAAGGGGTATGAAGAATGATTTGCTTCAGCTGTCACATATGCTAAGCATGTCCCTGGAGAAGGAGATGGCTACCCACTTCAGTATTCTTGCCTGGAAAATTCCATGGACAGAGACGCCTAGCAGGCTGTAGTCCATAGGGTGGCTAAGAGTTAGACACACTGAGTGACTAAGGCCACTACGGTGAATTCAGTGCTTGTTGACATAATCAATAATGATAAGGAACTATGGGCACAGGATGACCAAACCCAAAAAGAACTTGATTCTAGACTTTGTGACCTGATATTGCCTGATATTCTTTGCATCTAAACTGGGCCCCAAGTGAAGCCAGGAATGCTATCACAGAAGCAGACACATCCATCAGTTTACCTAGAGTTCAGTTCAGTTCCGTTCAGTTTGCTCAGTCATGTCTGACTCTTTGTGACCCCATGGACCGCAGCACGCCAGCCCTCCCTGTCCATCATCAACTCCTGGAGTTTACTCAAACTCACGTCCATTGAGTCAGTGATGCCATCCAACCATCTCATCCTCTGTCATCCCCTTCTCCTTCTGCCTTCAATCTTTCCCAGCATCAGGGTCTTT
>SJYX01005489.1:361956-374638 GCA_006410675.1 Oreotragus oreotragus
CTTGGAGATGGTCTCGATCCCTGTCTCCTGTACAGTGTCACAAACCTCCTTCCATAGTTCTTCATGCACTCTGTCTATCAGATCTGGTCCCTTAAATCTATTTCTCACTTCCACTGTATAATCGTTAGGGATTTGATTTAGGTCATACCTGGATGGTCTAATGGTTTTCTCTACTTTCTTCAATTTAAGTCTGAATTTGGCAATAAAGAGTTCATGATGTGAGCCACAGTCAGCTCCCAGTCTGGTTTTTGCTGACTGTATAGAGCTTCTCCATCTTTGGCTGCAAAGAATATAATCAATCTGATTTCGGTGTTGACCATCTGATGATGTCCATATGTAGAGTCTTCTCTTGTGTTGTTGGAAAAGGGTGTTTGCTCTGATCAGTGCGTTCTCTTGGCAAAACTCTATTAGCCTTTGCCCTGCTTCATTCTGTACCCCAAGGGCAAATTTGCCTGTTACCTAGAGTTAGGGAATGAAAATAAATGAGGGACAGGCTGTTTGTTGACGGTCACCCTGGGAAAAACATGCAGAGCCCACCAAGGAACTCCTGTGAAGTGGGGCAACTCAGCAGACAACAGGGGAGCCTTCCTCAACCACGGCCCTTCTGAACTGAGAATTCAGAAAGCAAAATGGCAGCATCCTAGAAGACACGAGGCAGCCAGCGGACGGTGCATGGCCACAGACATGGGTTGGCTCTTTTACAGCCCAGTGAGCTGGAGCTGAACCTAACAGAGATGAATGAAGCAGGCCAAGCGAGGAGAGGTGGGATTTGATTCACACTGGAGCACATGTGTTCTGTCTAAAGGGGGTAGCCGCTACTCAGCTCCCCTAGTTATCATCCTGGCAGGATATTGACCCAGATAAGCACGTCTTTCAGTTTTTCAAGCAAAACCAAACATCTGACTGTTTGAGCAAAATCTCTAGATTTCTTTTTCTTTTTCAAAAAATAACTGATTCAGTTCTTTTTAAAAAAAGAAAAAAGAAAAAAAGTATAAAAGCCAAAACTATTGGGGCCACAGTAAATATTTGGGAGCAAAATGTCACTCTCGAGCCACCATTTTGTCCCTCTGCACCAGAGCCTTGCCCCATTTGTGCCATTCTCACGTGATGCCAACCACAGGGTGAAGTCATGCCTTGGAATACTAGAGAGGGCTGAGAACCACATTTAGGAGGAAAGCAGAGGCAACTCTTGACTTCAGGACAGTGGTGGGGACTTCTCTGGCGGTCCAGTGGTTAAGAGTCCGCCTTGCGATGCAGGGGATGTGTGTTCAGTCCCTGGCTGAGGAACTAAGCTCCCACGTGCCACGGAGCAGCCAAGTGCAACTAGCTGCATGCAACTAGCGAGTCCGTGCACCACAACCAGAGAGTGTGTACCTCAACGAAGAGTCCCTAGTGCTGCAACCAAAGCCAGCACAGCCAAATACGTAAAAATAAAATAAATTAATTTTTAAAAAGACAGCGATGGGATAACTGTCACAGAAACTGTCACAGTTTGCAGTCACCAGAGCTTCCCAGGTGGCTCAGACAGTAAAGGATCTGCCTGTAATGCAGGAGATGTGGGTTCGATCCCTGGGTTGGGAAGATCCCCTGGAGAAGGGGAATGGCAACCCACTCCAGTATTCTTGCCTGGAGAATCCCGTGGACAGAGGAGCCTGGTGGGCTACATAGAGTCTATAGGGTCACGAAGAGTCAGACACAACTGAGCGATAACACTTCCACCAACACTTGCGTTCACCAAGCACCTGGGAAGACATTGCACTAAGGATAGTAGCTGTCGTCTGCCGAGCTCATGACTCTGTGCCAGGCATTGGGCTATCCTACCCTTCACAGCTGTGACCTTGGGGAGTCTTCCCAGCAGTGCCATGAAATGGATTTTTACTTCCCCACTATGGATAAGGATGCTCAGCCTGATTTTGTCATTTTCCCAAGTTCAGTCATACAGTCAGGACTCCACCCCATTGCCTATCTTGGATTTCAGAGCTCAGGGTCTCAACTGCTGCCCAGTGGTGTGGGGCCACTGTTCACTATACTAGGACGCCAGAGCCAGCTTGCCTTGAATACCATGCATCACCCGAGCTTCAGCGGCTTCCCCTGGAGCACAAAGATAACAGTCTCCTTCCATGGCTTTTGTCACCTGGTCAATAATTGTTTGAACACCAAAGCTGGCCACCACCCTTGTCCCATTATGGAAACTTCTCTTTAGCAAAAGCCCAGGGCAGAAGGGACCAACTCAGACAGTTTGGCCCTGGAGCGCTTGCGTCAGCATTCTCCTACAAGAATATACTTTGACTTATGCATTGCTTGCTTAATAGACCACAAAAGTCAACATCCCTCTGGAAGAACAGCTCGTGCTCTGAGGCATCACGGGGCCTCAAAAGATCCTGTTGGGGCAGGATGTTGTGTAAAACCCACAAGTGGAGCTAAACCCCATGTCTTCTCATTATAATGTTAATATTTAAGAAAGCATCAGAGACGGCCTCTGTGCTTTCTCCCAAAAAAGGGGGTTGGGATTTTTCTTTCTCCTAGTTTGCTTTTCAGACCTGGAAGCACATCAACATTTTTTTTTCCAACAAAAGAATGTGTCTCTTGTCCCTGGGTATGCCAGTGAGGCAGAGAAGAAGCCAGTGTTTAGAGGGGAAGGAGGGAAGGTGACTGATGGAACATAGCTCCCATTGGACAGAGATACAGGCAGAGGGGCTCCTGGGGCTGTCTCAAGCCCCGCCTTCCCAAAGGAGGCAATGAGATCTTATTTCAGATCGTGTCCGCATTCCATTTTCCTGGAACCTTGTGGCAGGTCCCCAATTTCTGTTGTCCTCCAGCCCAGTCTGGGACTGGGCTTGCACCAGCTGCTGAGCCAGCCATGCAGGTATCAGCATGGCAGACGTAGAAATGAGATCCAGCCTGACATCCACTCAGGACACATTCTTTAGTGACTGTGTGGCCCCAGAGTGCCCAATAGTCACTCCGCCACCACACATACCAGCCGCCTCTGTGCACCGTGGATTGAAATAAGCTCTGACCATGTTCAGTTCACGCCATGCCCTGCCCTCAGGTCAGTAGCCAAAGAGGCAGCAGATTTGAACCAAAAATAACAAGCGCTGTAAATCATCAGATGCCCCCAAACACTGCAGCATTGTTCGGAGATTACGGCGTGCCCTGGATAGTAGGAGATATCTAATCAGAAAGTCAGAATGAACAGCCCCATGGAACAGATGGGCGAATTCTATGGACTTTCCTTCCTTCAAAAGGGGAGGGGCCATTATTTAAATTTATATACAGCGGAAGCCACTGGAACCCCCATTCTGATGATTAAATCTGGATGATCGCAGCATCCAGATGCATTAAACAGCGACCTTCTCAAATCAGACAGGAGCAGAGACACCACATGGCCACAGCCAAGGACACAGAGAGCTCACTTCACAGGCTTGTGAGTTTCAGCGCTGGGTCAGTTAAAGACATCAGCAGAAAGCAGACTGATTTCCACCAGCATCTTGGGCCAGGGGAGTCATCGCTCCTACTAAGTTATAAGTTCCACCCCCAGTCTGTGAGTCTCGGAAATTATTTCAGTCAGAGTCATGCAATGTCAAGGAAAGAAACACGGCGTATAGGAAATAGAACTTGAACTGTTGAGTCAAGGGCAGTGTTTCTGCCTCCAAGCTCTCCAGCTCCTTTCACTGATCTGGCTGCAGAACGCAGATGACCAACGTTTCAAAAATGTTGCCATTTAATTCTTGCTTCAGAGGCTGAGAGCTTACAGGAGCAACTTCACACGGAAACCAACGTTCCCACAAATATAAAAGTTATATGTAGGAGACTTCCATTGGTGGTCCAGTGGTTGAGACTCCTCCTGCCAATGCAAGGGGCACAAGTTCAGCCCCTGGTCCAGTAAGATCCCACACGCCCCAGGGCAACTAAGGACGAGCGCCACGACCACTGAACTGCTATAACTAGACTGTGCTCTGCAACCCGAGAAGTTACTGCAGTGAGGAGCCCCACGCATCACAGCAACTAGAGAGTAGCCTCTGCCCACCGCAGTTAGAAAACGCCCGCTTGCAACAACAAAGGCCCAGTGCAGCCAAAGATAAATAGCTCAATTTTTAAGTTTATGTAGGAAATGTGACCTCGAAAAATCACCACATTGAGTGAAATCTGGGAGGTGCTCAGGATGTTTAGTTCACAATTCTGCCTCTGGTTAAAGTACTTAGAAGCTTAGGCATATACTCACGGTATCTTTAACATCACCTTCATATATGCTATGTCATTTCTGATCCATTATCATACTCTTCGGGAATTTCAGGATTCCCATAGTCTATAATGGCAAAACCACAGTTGTATTTAACAGACTGAGGGTCCCATATTGCTTCTCAGACAATTTTAGAAATTCTTAAAGGTCAGTTTCTCATGATAAGCAAATTTTAGTTTAAAAACTTTATGAGGTAGGAGGGATCATTCTTCATTTTGGCTCAAGGGCCCCTTTTGGTTTCAACGGACAAAAGAAAATCATTAAAAGCAAACTTTATGAGAAGGGAGAAAGGGCTGCCGTTTGGGGGCTCTTTTTAAATTGGGTTTGCCTTCTTAGCTCCTGCCTTGAGCAGGAAACAGAATATATTGCATCCACAGATTTTCTTAATTGTAAAAAGTGAATACTCTTAAAATGTTTTTTTTTTTTTTTGTGATTATGTTACAGTGGTTTCTATGTACCATCGATTAGATTTTGATTAAGGGTTTTATTAAATAACTAGTGTTTCACCAGCATCTAATTAAATCTTCTATCTAAATTGAACAGAAAATTATGGGTGAAAAGAAAGCATTTGTAGCCGACTTTATTACAGATAAGACTATTATTTGTTCATCTTAAGAATTTGAGATCAAATTTACAAGCAGCATCCTCATCAAATTTCTTTTCTGGGCTGCTGAGCCCTGGCCCCTTGAAAGCAGCCCATTATCTCCCCGCCTCCTTTTTATTATAGTGTCCTGGTTGTTGGCAACACGCCCGCTGTTTAAGGTTACTTTCATTAATTAACCGAAAGTTAATTTCTTTGCAAGCAAAATCTCTGATCTCATTATGTTGTCTTTAAAGCTGAAAGCTTCAGGTTTTCTGGTCTCCTTTGATGGCACAATAAAAAGCATGCTCTTTATCTTAAGGGAAACTGTCTCCAGGGTTTAATTTAATAGTCCTTGAAATAGTTACAGCACAGCCAGGCAGACTACAATAATCTGCCCATTTTAGAAAACCTTGGCTTTGTCATGGGTAAGAGAGCCCAGTGACTGGTACAGATGTGGACCATGAGGGCTCTGTGTTCACAGAAATTCTGCATTTTACCTCTTGGGGTTCCATGTTTACACGCCCATTCTGTGTCCTGATGGAGATCAGAACAAATGCCAATAGCAGTATCCCTTCCAAAGTGTGCATCTTATTCTCTGGGAGTTTGGAAGTTTGGAGGAGTGACATTTCCTCTATTAGCCTTTACTGTGTCTGCTAAGCTGTCTTTTGTCCCTCTAGTAGAAATGAAGCAACATTCGATGGTACTCAGAGTTTTGGGTAGTGGTTTGGAGCCTGCCAAACCTGAGTTTGAATCCCAGTCTTTCCTTGGAGAAGCTCCGTGTCTTTGGACAAGTTACGTAATCTCTTTGTCTTAAGTCTCAGTTTCTTCATCAGTAAACTTTAAATGATTATGCAGAGTTAAGAAAGTTAAATCCAGAACTTGCCTTGGCAGTTCATCGGTTAAGACTTGCATTTACAGTCTTGAGGGTTCCATCCCTGGTTGGGGAACTATCATTGAATTGTGCAAGTAAAGCAAGTGAATTGTATGGTATATACATTATAACTCAATAAAAAAAAATTAAGTTAAATCAAGTAACTAATCCATAGTAGTGATGTTAGTTACTAAGATGTGCCTGACTCTTTACAACCCCATGAACTATAGCCTGCCAGGCTCCTCTGTCCATGGGATTCCCCAGGCAAGAAGACTGGAGCAGGTTGCCCTTCCCTTCTCCAGGGACTCTTCCCTACCCAGGGATTGAACTGGGGTCTCCTGCATTGCAGGCAGATTCTTTCCCATCTGAGCCACCAGGGAAGCCAACTAATCTGTAGCAGACACTTGTTTATTAAGTCCTCTTCTCTTGATGGTCCTGCTCTAGGCTTTACCAGCTATAAATGTGTTTCTCAATTTAGGGTTCAGCTTGATATTTAGGGGCTAGGATCCACAATGCTACAGCAGAAGCAGCAGTTTGGGGGAGATGCTCAAACTCCACAAAGCATTTTTGGCGTGGATTTAATGAGTTGGGTTCTGAATGGCCCCGAATGCTCTTTATAGATGTGGGCACGTAAAGAGTGTATTTCCTTTGTCTCTCTGAGTTAGCTTCATTCTCAGTGATGAAATCTGGTTACTTTCTGGAGCATTAAATTCAGTGAGCTGAGAGGGGCCAGAATGTCTTTTCAGAGCCTCCAGGTGTAGGTCACACGGAGAGAAGGGAACTCTTCAGGTGGCTCAAGTCTCAGGAGCCATGCAGGTACATGGAGAAGCCATTTGTATTCCACTGAGCCCAGCGATGTTGCATACACACAGCTGAGATTTACAGAGGCCAGGAGGCAGGGCTGCCAGGAGCCGGTAATGGCATGACCCGACACGCTGCTTCCGATGCCTGGGAGACCGGGTCTGCGCCATTTGCCTACGTCCCCGGTACCCATCGCTGGTGAAGGATGCAATTGACTCAGCTCAAACAGGTCAAAGTCACTTAGGCAGAAAATCCCAGGTCTTGGGAAGAAAAGTCCCGTGTCTCTGGGGCCCTTGGCAGAAGTCAAAGGTCCAAGGTAATGTATTGGCAAAGATTCTGTCTGCTTTGGTCCCTCACTTACTGCTGCCCTCACCCATGCTTTTAGGCAGGGATATTGTCAATGCTATTGATTAGTTGATCTGATAATCCGGCAAGTCCCTGTGTGTTAAGTCTCCTCCTTTGGGCTGACTACAAGTGGGGGCAGAGTGTATGCTTCAGTTGGGGGTGTCTCTCGGCGGACCTTGCTTAGACACCACTTCCACGGTGAAATTGCTACAGGCATGACAGTTCCCATTATTCTTTTGGCTGTCACCCTTAACCCTTCCTGAGACTTTTTCCCTAGTTATCTACATTCTCTAGCCCTTTTTTTTTTTTNTGTCCATGGGATTCCCCAGGCAAGAAGACTGGAGCAGGTTGCCCTTCCCTTCTCCAGGGACTCTTCCCTACCCAGGGATTGAACTGGGGTCTCCTGCATTGCAGGCAGATTCTTTCCCATCTGAGCCACCAGGGAAGCCAACTAATCTGTAGCAGACACTTGTTTATTAAGTCCTCTTCTCTTGATGGTCCTGCTCTAGGCTTTACCAGCTATAAATGTGTTTCTCAATTTAGGGTTCAGCTTGATATTTAGGGGCTAGGATCCACAATGCTACAGCAGAAGCAGCAGTTTGGGGGAGATGCTCAAACTCCACAAAGCATTTTTGGCGTGGATTTAATGAGTTGGGTTCTGAATGGCCCCGAATGCTCTTTATAGATGTGGGCACGTAAAGAGTGTATTTCCTTTGTCTCTCTGAGTTAGCTTCATTCTCAGTGATGAAATCTGGTTACTTTCTGGAGCATTAAATTCAGTGAGCTGAGAGGGGCCAGAATGTCTTTTCAGAGCCTCCAGGTGTAGGTCACACGGAGAGAAGGGAACTCTTCAGGTGGCTCAAGTCTCAGGAGCCATGCAGGTACATGGAGAAGCCATTTGTATTCCACTGAGCCCAGCGATGTTGCATACACACAGCTGAGATTTACAGAGGCCAGGAGGCAGGGCTGCCAGGAGCCGGTAATGGCATGACCCGACACGCTGCTTCCGATGCCTGGGAGACCGGGTCTGCGCCATTTGCCTACGTCCCCGGTACCCATCGCTGGTGAAGGATGCAATTGACTCAGCTCAAACAGGTCAAAGTCACTTAGGCAGAAAATCCCAGGTCTTGGGAAGAAAAGTCCCGTGTCTCTGGGGCCCTTGGCAGAAGTCAAAGGTCCAAGGTAATGTATTGGCAAAGATTCTGTCTGCTTTGGTCCCTCACTTACTGCTGCCCTCACCCATGCTTTTAGGCAGGGATATTGTCAATGCTATTGATTAGTTGATCTGATAATCCGGCAAGTCCCTGTGTGTTAAGTCTCCTCCTTTGGGCTGACTACAAGTGGGGGCAGAGTGTATGCTTCAGTTGGGGGTGTCTCTCGGCGGACCTTGCTTAGACACCACTTCCACGGTGAAATTGCTACAGGCATGACAGTTCCCATTATTCTTTTGGCTGTCACCCTTAACCCTTCCTGAGACTTTTTCCCTAGTTATCTACATTCTCTAGCCCTTTTTTTTTTTTAACTTTTTATTTTATATTGGAGTGTAGCCAATTAACAATGCTGCGCTGTTTTCAGGTGGACAGCAAAGGGACTCAGCCATACATATACACGTATCCATTCTCCCCCGAAACTTCCCTCCCATCCAGGCTGCCACATGACGTTGAGCAGAGTTCCCTGTGCTATACAGTAGGACCTCGTTGGTTAACCACTTTAAATATAGCAGTGTGTACATGTGGATCCCAAACTCCCTAACTGTCCCTTCCCCCACTTCCATCCCCGCTGACAACCATAAGTTCATTCTCTAGGTCTGTGAGTCTCTCTATGTTTTGTAAATAAGTTCATTTGTAGCCTTACATTAGATGTGGGAAAACATTTTGTCTTCTGCATTGGGCCTTTAGGGTCTCTTAATTTCTTAGCATTTATGACATTTATGTGTTTAGGTTTTTATTTTTTATTTTCCTTTTCTGTTGTGAGTGCACTCCATTCTCTTCAACTTCCCCTCCTGGACAACCCCCATCCCCCGCCATGGCAGAAATTATATCTGCCTTTCTCCTCATCTGGTAGTGATCTGTAAGTATTCCATCAGCCACATCCCTCCTCTAGAAACTATGTAGCAAGTCAGTGGTATGTGATGCAAGGTGTGTAGGTATCAAAAGAAAGAGTGGTCTTTGGTGAGGGCAATAGAGTTATCTATAAAGAGCACAGAGTGATGATAAATAAGCTGGCACCGCGTCATTCACTGCACTTTGCTTATAAGTTGCTTGTTTGGAGACTGGTCTGGAATAGCTAGAAACTTCAGAACCCTCTGGTCTGTCTTTCTTTAACTTGTTATATGTTCACTCCACCCTCTCTTTGGCTTCCATCTCCAAGGTCTTCAACCTTGTTGAAAGGGCATCAAGGTACCACTGGAAATCCAAACCACCACTCGGATAAATTACGCCTTCAGCTGTTGGGGTCCACCGTGCTGTTTGTTGTCCCTCCCAGCTCACTGTGCTTGACATCAATTACATTCTCTGCCTTGGTTCAAAGAATGCGAGATGAGTCCTTTAATCCCCTTTGCAAAATAATAATAACAACAACAATGACAATAAGGCCTCCAAGCAGAGAAAGTTAAGCCTAATTCAGATTTTTTAAAAGTGGAAAACGAATCATAAATACCTGAGAAATGAGGTTCATAATGCAACCCCCAAGAAGCCCTTTAACCTGGGCAAAATCCTATAACACAATTATATACAATTTCACACTTGACTGGAGCTGTTATTTGAGCAAAAATAACCATTTTTCTGCTTGCGCTAAATGAACCACGAGAGCCATGTATCCAGCTACAGAAAAATGTAGACGCACACGTTCAGTCTGCATGTAATCAGCGTACTTGATGGCAAGGGCATTGTAGGAGCAAAAGAGTTAATCATTGGATCCTGCCCACAGCAACCACACAATTAAGGGCAAGATTAGCAGAGATGGAAAATTTATTGTGAAAATGCAATGCTGGGTCTGCAAAACAAAATGATTTCGCCGAGCAGTTGTTCTGTTGCCATAATCCTAATGATCAAGTCTATTACACTAATAATAGGAGAAAAACTAATTGCAGAGAGGACAGGACAAATCTTTTTTAATCTGCGTTGTCATCCCAACTAAGTCGCAACCCATTTGTATTAACCTTTGCTGACAGAGTCACATGATGGACATAATTTCTTATAATTTACCAGCTATGGATCTAACCTTTCTTCATCAAATATTCATAAAGGCAGGATTCTCAATGATTTTCTGTCTCTCTTCATATTTACAGCTTGTTGTCTTCTTCCTTTTTGCAGTAATTTGGACACAATTGAAGTCAAATGGAATTAAAGTTAAATGCCTTTAGCAACTGAGGTGCCTAAAAGCAGAGACTTGGGGGAGGGGTCCTGAACTAGAGGGGAAGAGCCTGTGTTCCCAGGACACTTCACATCCCAGAGGAGTTCCAGTGGGCTGCCCTGCCCCCAAAGGGAAAAACGAAATCAGTCAGAGAATAAAATGCCAATGCCCTGACTTGGCCTGCAGAGCATGCACTCTTAGGCCTGTGGATCGAGATGCCCAGAGGCTGAGCTGACCGGGAGCTGCGTGCCTTCCTCTGACCACAGGGCTTGCTGGGAACCTAGGCTGCGGGGGCCAGGTCCTGTCTAAGCATGCGTCAGAGGGGCCCCGAGAAACATGCCAGGGGCTGTAATGGTGGACAAGAAGAGCTGGTTGGTACCGCTACTTAGAAAATGAACATGAATATCTGAAACCATTCCTGAGAGCATTTTTGGTAGAAAAACATCTGTTTCCACTTTGCTTCTTTGTTGCTTTGACAGTTTTCTTAAGAGACATGTAGATGAAAGAAGTTTTATAAAGCTTAGGTGTTTAAAATAAGTATAGCCACTGGTCCTGTATTTTTTTTTTCCTCTCCCTGCTTGCAAGGCTTCAGTTTCAGTGGAATGGCAGGAGTTTGGGGAAGATGAAATAGTCTGGAGAAATCTCTTTTCTACTCCAATCCTCAGAGGACCTTGCCTTTACTGAAACAACCAGGATGTTGTAGGTAAATTCTCCTTTAAGATGCAAAGGAGTTGTTTTACCTGGTTAACTTCAAATTCCTATATTGACTAAACCAAGAATTTACTTCTTGCTGAGTTTCCAGAATTCTGGCTGGTAGAACAGAAGTGAGAACTGAAGCTGCTTATATTCTTTAACAGCTGATTCATGTCCCTAACTCTAAGGTATTTTGTTTTTTTCACCATTAAAACTTCATCAAGTACTCTTTGAGCACTACCCCTAAATCTCAGACCTTCTCACCCTTCCAAATATTTTTTTGTGCACTTATAGGCCTGTAGATGTACTGCAGACAAATATATTTTCTTTGTTTTACCTAAATGGTCGTGACAAACCACATTGGTTCTGCCATTCAATACCCAGCTTGCTTTTGTTACTCAATAACATATCTAGATTTGGGGATCTCCCTATGTTAGAACATATGATATAAATCTATTTAATTGTTGCAGAGATGTCCATAGGTTGTATATACCATTGTTCAGTGTTAGTCCAATAATAATGGACATTTAGGCTGTTTCCTTGGAGAAGGCGATGGCACCCCACTCCAGTACTCATGCCTGGAAAACCCCATGGATGGAGGAGGCTGGTAGGCTGCAGTCCATGGGGTCGCTAAGAGTCGAACACGACTGAGTGACTTCACTTTCACTTTTCACTTTCATGCATTGGAGAGGGAAATGGCAACCCACTCCAGTGTTCTTGCCTAGAGAATCCCAGAGACGGGGGAGCCTGGTTGGCTGCTGTCTCTGGGGTTGCACAGAGTCGGACACGACTGAAGCGACTTAGCAGCAGGCTGTTTCCAGTTTTTCAAATTATAAGCAGTTCTGCAAAACACCGTTAAATGTTTAGAGCCAAGATAGAGCACATGCAATTGTCTTAACAGCAATGCTGGCTTTTGCAAATACAGTTTTGAGAATGTTTATGCTGACCTGATACAGCTCAGCACTGACCTGACCCCATACTTTTTTCATGTCTTCTACTAAGCCAAGTTTCCTTTCTGATGGGAAGGACCAAAACAATAATGAGACGTTTGGTATCATATGCGCCCCACACATAAATAGACATTGCAGACGGCACTGAATTAAATGTTTTCAATAGGGGGAAAAATAATAATCAGCTGTAAGAAATGCCCAAGTAGAGCTGTTATTCAAGGAGACTATCATTGTGGTGAGTTTGCTGTTATGCAGATTGAGTTATACTGAAGGTCAGACTATGCGCTCTGAGCTGCAGTTGCATCCTGGGAAATTCTCCTCCATGGTACTGGGTTCTCTATTTGCCTTGTTCACCAACACTCACGCTACAAAGAGGTGTCTATGATTATGTAAAGGATGACTTGCCAATTAGGATACACGTACGTGTATGGTGTTAATAACCATACCTCAGTCTCTTACAAATCTAATTGAAGATGGCAGGAAATTCTTTTAAAGGACTAAAATCTCTGGCCAGAAGGTTTGAGAGCTAAGTTCCATGAAAATGTTTACTAGAGATATCAGATACTGTCATTCTTCTGGGCTAGAATCAGATAGGTGCAGAGATGCTCATCGGCTCCCTCTGGGTTAATGGAAGAAATAAGGCAGGTACACAGTCAGATTCTATACATTTGTGGAAGTGCAGATTGAAAACTTCCAATCTGAGTGGGTGTAAAGATTCTAAGTTATTTTTTAAATAATTCACATTAACTACTGTTAGGTTTAGGGTTAACAGTCTTGTCAAGTAGTGTTTCAGTTCAGTTCAGTTCAGTCACTCAGTTGTGTCTGACTCTTTGCGACCCCAT
>SJYX01005489.1:376152-409387 GCA_006410675.1 Oreotragus oreotragus
CCACTGCTGAGTTTTCCAGATTTGCTGGCATATTGAGTGTAGCACTTTCACAGCATCATCTTTCAGGATTTGAAACAGCTCAACTGGAATTCCATCACCTCCACTAGCTTTGTTCGTAGCGATGCTTTCCAAGGTCCACTTGACTTCACATTCCAGGATATCTGTCTCTAGATTAGTGATCACACCATCATGATTATCTGGGTCGTGGATATCTTTTTTGTACAGTTCTTCTGTGTATTCTTGCCACCTTTTCTTAATATCTTCTGGTTCTGTTAGGTCCAGACCATTTCTGTCCTTTATCGAGCCCATCTTTGCATGAAATGTGCCTTTGGTATCTCTAATTAATCATTAGGGAAATGTAAATTAAAACCACAATGAGAGACTACTTCACACCTACTAAGAGACCTATAATAAATTTTTTTTAAATAAAATAGCAAGTGTTAGCAAGAATGTGGAGAAATTAGAACCCTCATACATTGCTGGTAGAAATGTAAAACCACACAATGCCTCTGGAAAATAATCTGGTGGTTCCTGAAAAAGTTAAATGAATTACCATCTATGTGACCCGGCAAGTCCATTCCTAGGAATAAATTCAAAAGAATTGAAAACAGGGATTCAAATGGATACTTCATAACATTATTCCCATAGCTAAAAGGTGGAAGCAACCCAAGCATCCATGAGCAGATGAGTGAGTAAACCAAAGATGTTATATACATGGAATGGAATACTATTCAGCCATAAAAGAGAACAAACTTCTGTCACATGCTACAACCTGTACGAACCTCAGAAACACATGCCGACCGAAATAAGCCAGACACAAAAGGACAAATACATGATTCCACTTATATGAACTATCTAAAATAGACAAACTCAGAGAGACAGAAGGTCAATTGGAGGTTACCGGTACTGCGGCAAGAGGGAATGGGGAATTGCATGATGAATTTCTGTTCGAGGTGATGGTGAGAAAATTCTAGAAGCAGATACCAGTGATTCTTGTACAACATTGTGAATGCAATGAATACCACTGAATTTGTATGCTTAAAAGTAGGTAAAAGTTGGCAAATTGTACAGTATGTATTTTTTAACACAGTAAGAAAAGTGAATGGAACCAGATTTAGAACTTAAGCAAATCATCTAAAGTTCCAAAGGTGTACAATTAAGGAACTAAAAATACAGAGAAACTCTACTGCAGTTGCTTGCTTTGCAGCAGATCACTCTGAAACTCAGCAGCTTGCAGCGACCCAGTTGCTGTTGCTGTCTAGTTGCTAAGCTGTGTCCGACTCTTTTGCAACCCCATGGACCGCAGCCCACCAAGCTCCTCTGTCCGTGAGATTTCCCAGGCAGGGCTACTGAAGTGGGTTGCCATTTCCTTCTCCAAGAGGGAACCTTCCTGACCCAGAGGTCAAGCCGTGCCTCCATTGGCAGGCAGGGTCTTTGCCGTCTGAGCCACCAGAGAAGGCCTCGGCCACAGTTACTGACTCCCATGTAAGACCCTGTCTTCTGTGTGTTGACTCATCTGGAGAGAAGGCTCTTCTACTGCCCTCCCTGAGGCTCTCACCTGGACTGCAGTCGGGCAGCAGCTAGAGCAGAAAGGCTGGGTTCAGCTGGGGACTCTGGGATCGCTCAGCCTCCATCTTTCCACCTGGCCTTTCTGTGCGGTCTCTCCTGCAGATACCCAGACTTCTTGCAGTGAGGCTCAAGACACCCAAGTGCACAAAGCAGAAGCTTCCAGGCTTTTTAAAAGAAATGCTCTAGTGCCACCGGATGCTGCTGTCACTGTTTAAAGCAGATGACAGAGAGGGCCAGCTGAGCCTCGGAATATCCTGGAACACCAGCCTCACGTGCACAGGATAAGGAGAGTAAAACCCTAATGTCACACTGCAGGAAGACAAAGGATTGTGTCTGAAGTTGAGGAATCAAGGAATGGAAATGTGGTACATATTGGTGAGAGATACACCAGGTAACCACTGTTGGAAACAAATCCAGGGCTGAGATGGATTAGAGTGGGGAACTCCTGCTTTTTTCATTGTATAAACTCTTCTGTATCATTAGATTTAAAACTGTGGCTGTGCACTGTTTCAATAACATGATAGGGTAGTTTGGAGTATGGCTGTGGAGCCTGATCACCTGGGCTCATAGCTTGGTCACGTCAGTTATAATCTCTGTGACCTTAGGCAAATGACATCACCACTCAGTGCCTCAGTGTTCCCATCTGTAAGCTGGGGATAAACATCATAACCTCAGGACTAACCTGGTCCTGTGACTAAGCACGAGTGGCTAAGACTCCGAGTTCCCAGTGCAGGGGGCCCAAGTTCGATCCCTGATCAGGGAGCTAGATCTCATGTGCCACAACTAAGGATTCCACATGCTGCAACCAAGGCCGAAGATCCCGAGTGCTGCAACCAAGACCTGGCACCCAAATAAATAAATATATAAATAAGTAAATAACTTTAAAACAAAATCATAACATCATAGGGTGATTAGGATTACATGAATAAAGCACTTAGAATGCTGATGAGGCACAAAGTAGACCCTCAAATAATGTCAGCTCTTAACAGCTATAACTTTGAAAAAGAAGAAGCGTGCAAACTCACGGTGAACTAGGGATCCTCAGACCAGATCCTTAGTCTCCTAACGTGAAAAGTGTTAGTTGCTCAGTTGCATCTGACTGTTTGCAACTCTCCGGAATGCACCCTGCCAGGCTCCCCTGTCCATAGGATTCTCCAAGCAAGAATACTGGAGTGGATGGAGTGGGTAGCCATTCCCTTCTCCAGATCTTCCTGACCCAGAGATGGAAATGATGAGGCACAAAGTAGACCCTCAGATAATGTCAGCTCTTAACAGCTATAACTTTAAAAAAGAAGAAGCGTGCAAACTCACGGTGAACTAGGGATCCTCAGACCAGATCCTTAGTCTCCTAAAGTGAAAGTGTTAGTTGCTCAGTTGCGTCTGACTGTTTGCAACCCTCCGGAATGCAGCCTGCCAGGCTCCCCTGTCCATAGGATTCTCCAGGCAAGAATACTGGAGTGGATGGAGTGGGTAGCCATTCCCTTCTCCAGATCTTCCTGACCCAGAGATGGAACCGGCTCTCTGGCATTGCAAGCAGGTTCTTTACCATCTGAGCCATCAGGGAAGCCCAACTCTGCAACAGATGAGCTGAGTAAGTCTGTTAACCTCAGCTTCCAACTGAGAAGGATATAAGCTAAGATGAGCTCCTAAGAATAGAGCCTGTGTCAAATCTGAAGTCTAAAAGAGCCACGACTGTCAAAAATTACCCTGCTGGAACATGAGACTCCCTCCCTTTTCTGAGAGATTCTTTACAGCTGAGCCTGTTCCTTTATCCTCATACTCACCCACTATGGAGGCATAATTCAGAGCCTCACTGGCTGCCTGTCCAGAGACCTTCTCCTGGGACAGAACTTTATAAATCATTTTAAGTTAGTGGCCATAACTCCCAGGTGCTCACATGAGACCAAGTGGAAAAGGACATTAACTTGGAACCAGTTAAATTGCTGCTAGTCTGTATTTGCTGGCCTCTTGGATGGATCTCTCCCAGAAGGCTGCTCATTGGTCAGCCCTGGGTGAAACTGTTACGAAGGTAAAATCAGACTCCAGAGAATCCCCCTTCCTCGCACCCCAGGGAAGGCAGAGTTCACGTGTCCCTCTGCTCCATCAAGGAAACAACGTGATCAGTCCAAGAGGTGACTTAAAATCATCTCATCCTTAGAAGCAGTTGCGTTTTTAAATGCCTTTCCGTTTTTTCTCTGTACACTGCGGCGGGGGAAATGAATGAATGGTACACTTTCTGGTCTGGATTAGAGGCCAGAGCAAGAACTGTTTGCAGTGAGGAGGCTGTCCTAAAACCTGTGCTCCCGTACCACGTGGGCAGGCCGCCTGCCAATGGCAATTACACAGATGACCCCGGCCTCGTAACTTACTAGTGGGTGCTGGTGGGCACTAGGACCCGGGCCAGTCCATTTCCAGCTAGAAAGAGCAGTTTAAATTAGGAACAGCAAGCTCCTTCCATCTCACCGAGCTCCCCTAGTAGCTGGGAGTGATGCGGAGAAAGCATAATGGGCCCTCAGTTGGGTAGTCTGTGCCAACTCCCAGGTGGTCTAGACTGCAGAACCGTTCTTCCAAAAAGTGTGAAATTCTAACTTAGCAGTCAGCTGAGAAGCCTGGCTCGCTGGCAGGCCAGGCACGGGGGCAGGAGGTGACAGCCGCTAATCAGGCCCTCTCTGTGCCAGCCTGACTCACCGCCGCGCCCTGGCCCATTCCCCGCTGACCCCGCTCCTGTCACGCTCAGTCAGGAGCCGAACCTCTCCACTAATCGGCCTGTTTGCAGGAGCCGGAGAGGTGACTTGTAACAGGCCTCTCGTTCCCAGCCTCCTCTATAATGACATTCTGCACAAGCAGAGTCGTCCTTTGATTCCCTGTGACCTTCTGGATTTTGGCAAATGAGAAAGCGCCTGGGATGCACGGAGAGGGCCCAAGGGTGTATTTCCTGCAAAGAGATGCTCTGGTCTTCCACCCCCGCATCTCTCACTGGTACCAGACAAGGACGCGGCCTCATTCATTTTTCCCTGGTGGAAAAAGGCCTTCTTTCGGAGCCAAGGGGGCTCTGAGATGAGGTGGCCGGTACTTGGCCCATGTGTGAGTATTTACAAGGCGAAACGCTGGGGCTCAGTGGCTGTCTCGCCTTGACAGAAGAGAAAATGCTGTCTTAGTGCCCTTGCCAAGGTCACCGCACTAGCCAACACCCATGTGGGGAAAACACATTCCCCCCCGACCCTGCCACCACCCAAGAGAGTGAAGGAACTGCAGACCCAAGCTTTCAAAGCCGCAGCTGAGAAGGCTTTGCACCAGCCTGCGAAAGGCGAGACCCTACAAGACTGTAAGTAATAAATAGATAATGGCCGGTCTCTCTGCCGGCTTGCTCCTTGGAGATGCTCGGATGGGAACCTGGTGGCTGTGATGATTAATGAATCAACCCGCCCAGTTAACCTGCAGTTTGGAGGCCACGCGCAGCCCCTCAGGCAGTCTCTGGGCAACTCATCCTTCCTCGCCGAGGCGCCCACGGGCTTTAGTCCACGGGTGGCAACGCTGGCAGCCCAGCAGAAGCTTCGGCTCGGACAATTTCAGAATTTGGTCCGCTTCTACTGAAGTGCAACTAAAAAAAAAAAACTGCTTTCAAACCGTCCTTTTAGAGGGAACCCCTGCGCAGACTCCGAGCCCAGCTTAGTCTTCTGTGGCTCCCAGCATCTAAGATTACCCTTCTTCCTCAGCCTGAATCCACAGCCCTGCAGAAGGAAGAGAAAAGCGAAAATTGGATGTGAGTTGCCTTCAAAAGATACGCTTCCAGTGAACTTTGGAATGCTGGGAGGCTCTCCTTTTCTCTTCCAACGCAGATGGGAACAAAGCATCAAAGCGATGGGGATGGTCAGGTTCGGTGCTGCCCCCTCCCTCTCAGCCAGCCTGGGGAGGGCCCACCAGGCCCGGAAAGAGATTTAAGGAGAATATTTCACTTCATCAACTCAACACCGGGAGCAGGTTGAGCGTAGAAGTTTCTTCTCATGAAATGACCACCCAGTTCCTAAAGAAGAAAGTTTTCTGCGGAGGATGAGACTGGATCCTGTCACTGTCCTTCCTAAGCCCCCCAGGGCTTTCCCACCTCACTTAGAATACGATCAGTCTGTACACTAGCCCTGGTGCTCTCTGACTCTGCCACCTGCATCCCTTGGTCACCCTCCTTCAGCCTCCTTGCTGTTTCCCCTGACCATGATTGACTCACGGTCACCTAAAATCTCTTTCCCCCGGTGGAGATGCCTGCTTCTCCGACTCCAGGCAGAACCATTCCCCCTTCCCTCATTTGCTCTCTTACTCATTTCCTGTTTGATTTGCTCCAGAACATTTATCTCTAGCAGAAATTACCTTAATGTCTATTCACTAACTTCGTGTGGCCAAGAATACTAGTTTCTCATCCTGTCCCCTTTCTTTCCTTGTTCCTGAGTATAGAATCCCGGGGTTTTGTTTTTATTTTTTTTTTTTTAAGCTTTTTATTTTATTTTGGAGTATAGCTAATTACCAATGTTGTAGTAGATTCAGGAGGACAGCACAGGGACTTAGCCATACATATGCATGTATCCATTCTCCCCCAAACTCCCCTCCCATCCAGGCTGCCACATGACATTGAGCTATACTATAGAGGAGGCCTTTGTTGGTTAACCATTTTAAATATAACAGTGTGTATGTGTCGATCCCGGAGTCCCTAACTATGCCTTCTTCCCTGGCAACCATAAGTTTGAGGAATCCCAGCACTGATGGAGCAAAGAAGAAGTTAGCACATCCAGTTAAAACCCAGCACTTCCAGCCTCTTCTGTAGCCCGGGGACTGAGTTCTAGTCTGTGAGCTAGAGGTGGAGGTTGGTTGGCTGTCTTCCTTAGAAAGAGGAGGTAAGGGTGTATTTTACCCCTCTCACCTTCCTGCTCCTGCTTGAGACACCAGATACAGTGGCTAGGCACCTGGGCCTTAAGGTGAGCTCAAAGATGGCAGCCATCAGCTAAGAAAGGCAGAACAAAAAAGATAGATGGAACAGCCCGAGTCCTGGATGTCTGTGGATTGCTGTCGTGTGACCTTCCATGAAAAAGCAAAAACAAGCTTCCCTCTTCTTCAGCCGCCGTTAATTTCTAACCCCTCTTGCTGGCAGCTAGATGCAGTTTATAACTAATACTGCTGTTGTTGAGTCGCTCCGTCGGGTCTGACTCCTTGAAACCCCGTGGACTGTAGCCCTCTAGGCGCCTCTGTCCACGGGGCTTTTCCAGGCAAGAATACTGGAGTGGGTTGCCATTTCTCCTCCAGGAGATCTTCCCAAGTCAGGGACTGAACCAGCGTTTCCTGTGTGTCCTGCTTGGTAGGCAGATTCTTTACCACTGAGCCACCTGGGAAGCCCATTATAACTAATACATGTGCTTATTCTGTCTTCCTTCAGGAGAATCGTTACCTCCATGAGACCAGGAACTTTGTCTAGTTCATTACTGTATCTCTAGATCCTTGTGAAGTGAACATCACTCAGTCGTGTCCATCTCTTGTGACCCCAGGGACTGTAGCCCGCCAGGCTCCTCTGTCCATGGAGTTTTCCAGGCAAGAATACTGGAGTGGGTGGCCATTTCCTACTCCACTAGATCCTTGTACCTAGTAAATATTTGTTGAATGAATGAATGAACTCAGGCGCACACACAGAGCACTAACCAAACCCCTTCTCCCTCAATACTGCCTTGATCAGTAGGTCAATAGGCAGGCACTTAGTAAGCTACACTGAGTTGTCATCCTTTTTAAAAATTGAAGTATAGTTGATTTACAATATTATATTAGTTTTAGGTGTACAGCAAAGTGATACAGTTGGGTTGCCATTTCCTTCTCCAATGCATGAAAGTGAAAAGTGAAAGTGAAGTCGCTCAGTCATGTATGACTCTTCGCGACCCCATGGACTACAGCCTACCCGGCTCCTCCGCCCATGGGATTTTCCAGGCAAGAGTATTGGAGTGGGGTGCCATTGCCTTCTACAAATAAATCAGATATCTGTGTACACGTTTCTAATTTGCTTTTGCTAAGGGTAAAAATAAGAATTCTTCCTTGCAACCTATCCCTATGACCCCTAGACCTTTGCTTCTGTCTTTTCAGTACAAATATAAGACAAATTCCCTTAAATGTTTCATGAAGGTCAACTTTTCTTTCCTTTTGTGAGTAAACTTTGATGGATTAATACGCACATAATGCATTAATAAGCTTCTCGTCTTTTAGGATCTAGTCATGAATTTATTGCTTCTCTTCTTCCCCAAAATTTCTTCAGAGGTAAAATAGACTTTTTTTCCCCCCAATTCTCTTTTCTTAAAGATTTCTGAGGCTTGGTGATTATATAGCTTCTTTTATAATAAGATAGAAGAAAATTTTTCTATTCTGAGTAAAAGGAGATTTAGTTTCTTTGAGTGTTATTTTAAAAATATTGTATATTTAATTATTTACCTTAAGCTAGCAACAGCCTGGCATATATGCTCTGGACCCCATAAAGTCTTTATTAAGCCCAGTGAAATGTATCAGGAATCATCAGATGGCCTTAAATGCTTATATGTATATGATATTTAGTGGCATAAGTTTTAAACAGATGCCCCCTCCTGTTTGCAGAAACAGAAATTTGCATTGTTATGTGGACAAATATCACTGTCTCTACTGACTCACTCAGATGAACCTATTTGCAGGGTAGGAATGGGACGCAAGTACAGAGAACAGTACGGTGGGCATGGGGTGAGCGGAGGAGAAGGTGGAACGGACTGAGAGTCATACTGACAGGTATACACTACCATGTGTGAAACAGCTGGCTAGTGGAACGCTGCTCTACTACTGGGAGCTCAGATCAGTAGCCTGTGATGACCTAGAAGGGTAGGAAGCTCAAGAGAGACGGAGTATTTATGTACATACTTATACACATACATACATATAGCTGATTCGCATTGTTGCATAGCAGAAACAGACACAGCAGTGTAAAGCAAGTATACTCCAATATATAATATATATATTATATAACAATATATTATATAATATATACAATATATTATATATGTATAATAAATAACAAAGCAAACAAATAAATTCTCCTCATTGTATTAGTTCATCTATTAATTTTTAAAATATTTGGTAAGGACATACTATGTACTGAATCCTGGGGGTTATCCTATAAGTGATTTACGGTTGCTCTCACTGTGGAATTTACAATTGAACCGGGCAGGCAAACAAGGAAACAGGTGCTAGAGAGAATTAAATACAGGTTCTTTGAAAGATTTAAAAATTATAGAGAGCTTTAGAAGAAGAAGGGGAGGCAATCCTTTGTTGTTGTTGAGCTGAGGGTCAAGGATCAAAGGAAGATTGGGAAAAACAGATGCAACAAATGTCAAACTTCCTCTTGCTTTGTAGAGAGCAAATGTTCCAATAGTTAGCTGCATGAAGACCAGGTGAGATCACTCCCACAAACCCAGTACCTGAGAATTCCTCTGGTTCTTGGACTTATGTTTAGTTTTCTACTTTATCTTATTTTCTTATCATTTGGAATGATTTAGTATGTCTATGTGTGTGTGTGTGGGGTGTATAATCAGACAACTGTGGCAAGTTTTTGAACAATTTCAATCAATGATAAGGTGGCCTCTAAAGAGAAATAATACTTGCTCTGGGATTTTTGGAAAGTTACTAAATGTTTCTGCTCTCATTCCCCTCACAGGTCCATAAGAGAATTAGTTGCCTCTGTTTATATTCAAGGATACTTAGCTCCAAGAGGACTTATCTTTCAATTTCTGGCAGTAGTTCCTACACAAAACCTATCTCAAAATCTGGCCCTAAAAAAGAGAGGGATGGAATTGCACAAGCAGGATACATATGTCCTTTTCTCATTCCACTCCATTTTGGAGAGCTGCAAAAAGGACGGTAATAAAAACAAAGTTTGTTTATCAGTTGGATTATAGGAAAAAGCAAGAGAATTCCAGAAAAAAAAATCTAGTACTGCTTCTTTGACTATGCTAAAGCCTTTGACTGTGTGAATCACAACAAACTGTGGAAAATTCTTAAAGAGATGGGAATACTAGACCACCTTACCTGCCTCCTGAGAAATCTATATGCATGTTAAGAAGCAATAGTTAGAACCGGACAAGCAACAATGGAATGGTTCAAAATTGGGAAAGAAGTATGTCAAGGCTCTATACTGTCAACATACTTATTTAATTTATATGCAGAGTACATCATGCGAAATGCCAGGCTGGATGAAGTGCAAGCTGGAATCAAGATTGCTGGGAGAAATGTCAATAACCTCAGATATGCAGATGACACCACCCTCATGGCAGAAAATGAAGAGGAACTAAAGAGCCTCCTGATGAAGGTGAAAAAGGAGTGTGAAACGCTGGTTTATAACTCAGCATTCAAAACACTAAGATCATGGCATCTCGTCCCATCACTTTATGGCAAGTAGATGGGGAAACAATGGAAACAGTGAGGAAGTTGCTAGTTATGAATCTTTACATTTAGGGAAGTCAATACCTATGGCTTTCCTATAATGTATTCATAGTACATTTCTAGTTCCTCCCATCCAAATCCAATCTACCATGCATGAGTCATTTTTCTAAAGTTAACCAAAGGCTAATTTTTTCATACCGTAGAGGAAAGAGTTTTACAAACTCTTTACCTAAAGATACAAGGTGATTGAGTAATTCCTCTAAGGTCACACCTCTGGGAATTAGGAAACAGTGAGTTATCAAGGTCTGAACTGAGGTCTTGGAGAAGGAAATGGCAACCCATTCCAGTATTCTTGCCTAGAGAATCCTGTGGACAGCAGAGCCTGGTGGGCTGCCATCTATGGGGTCACGCAGAGTCGGACATGGCTGAAGTGACTTAGCAGCAGCAACAGCGGAACTGAGGTCTATTTACTCCTACAGGTCAATCTCTTTCAACTCTTAGAGTGTCTTCCACTAGCAAAGGATTTCTCTGTTAAAGGCGGCAATAACTGAAAGCAGAACAGACACAGACTTATGAGTCATGAAAAAGAAGAGGATAATTCCTCCTCTGAAACAGGAGGGAATGAGGGAAAGAGAGATTAATTTATAGATTATTAAGAATTGACAGTGTTATTTTCAAGATTTATGACTTTTAGAGTGACAGGCATCAAAATATCTTAGAATCAGTTTTATTGACGGTTAGAATAATCTCTCAGTGTAATGCACTTATTTCTAAGTAACTAGTGAAAGTTAATTTCCCCAATAGAGGAGTAAGTGGCACTAACTTAAAATTAGAAGTTATAGACCTCATTACATAAACAGTAGTTCAACAGTTGCAGTTTTCTAGTTTCTTTCCTATGTGAATGAATACCACATCCCTTCACATTTATTGTGTAAATATTTGGTAATAAACTACCTCACAAGAGAGATTCTTTAGATGTTCAACATGATTTACAACATCACTGGACAAAATGAAATATTTGAGCTCACTCAATTCATTTAGTTTAGTGTCAAGTAGAAAGGAAGCATATGTATATAAAATTTTCCCTAAAAGTGGCAATATATGATATAGTCATTTTTGAGCTAGTGTAGTGGAGTCTGTCCACTCAGGAGAGCAAGAATTTATTTTGTCAGATTCGGTACTTTTCTAGCCACTGAGATGGAACACACTATACAGGTACTATTACAACTGTCTTGTAATTGTGGATTGTGGATTGCCCAAAGTGCTCAAGCTTTTTCCTGTATATTATCTCAAAGGAGTTTCAACTGAGGAAATTAAATGTATGTAGCGGCTTAATGGGAAACAGAGGTGTTTAAAAATGCTGAAATGGGCATATTCTTTGGTTTAAAATAAAACAACAGCAGTTTTCAAAATGGAATTCTTACTCTATTAAAATGCAAATAAACAATGTATTTTTTTCTGCCTTCCTTCCAGACTTTGCACACTAGTTATAAAATACCTTTGAAATACACTGTCTTTTCATTTTGGGGACGTGAACTTCTTGTGCTAAATTTTAATAACAAATTATTGTAAATTCCCTGGCAGTCCAGTGGTTAGGACTCCATGGTCTCATTTCTGAGGGCCTGGGTTCAATCCCTGATTGGGGAACTAAAATCCCACAACCCATGTGGTTTGGCAACAAAAACAACAACAACAAATTATTAAACTACCATCTTTCTTTTGTTATTTGTGGTGGGAAATTGGTCAGATAAAACTTAAAAACTGATTTTTTTTTTAAACTACAAATACATAGAAGAGATTCCTAGAAGAAAAATAAACTGATGAGTGAGAAAGAAGGGACACCTCTAAAGCCTGAAATAGTAGATTCTCTACTTCCCTGGTGGCTCAGAGGTTAAAGGGTCTGCTTGCAATGCGGGAGACCTGGGTTCCATCCCTGGGTTGGGAAGATCCCCTGGAGAAGAAAATGGCAACCCACTCCAGAATTCTTGCCTGGAGAATCCCATGGACAGAGGAGTTTGGTGGGCTACAGTCCACAGGGTCACAAAGAATCAGACACAACTGAGCGACTTCACTAGTCACTGAGAATTTGATAGTACGTTATTAGCAGCAGCAGCAGTAGCAGGCTGTACTCTTGCCTGGAAAATCCCATGGATGGAGGAGCCTGGTAGGCTGCAGTCCATGGGGTCGCTGAGAGTCGGACACGACTGAGTGACTTCACTTTCACTTTTCACTTTCATGCTTTGGAGAAGGAGATGGCAACCCACTCCAGTGTTCTTGCCTGGAGAATCCTAGGGATGGGGGAGCCTGGTGGGCTGCCGTCTGTGTGGTCACACAGAGTCGGCATGACTGAAGTGACTTAGCAGCAGCAGCAGCAGGCTGTTGGATTAGGCTTTGAGGTGATTTCTTTCTGTATTTTAGTTGATCTCAACTCTCCAAAATTAAATGAAGAAGAGAACCTTCTCTTTGTTGATTGTACAACTGCCTTGATGTAAGGAACTAACATTAATTTCCTGCTACGGCATCCATCTCAGATGGGTATTTTCTCTCCCTCCCTTCTCCCCTCCTCTTCTCCCTCCCTCCCCCTTTCCTTCCACGTTTCTCTTTGCATTTTCTACCACTGCTGTCACTAAAATATCCAGACTGCATTCTTTAACCTATAGGCAAGGTTCTTCAGTTTCTCTTTGTTACTGAAGTTGAAAAGGCAATAGACCATTCACTAAGTGTGACTGGGAAATTTAGATGCTTCACATTTTCCAGAAGGAAATTGCTATAAAAACAACAATACTTTGTCTTGTTCCTTTTGACTGCCTCTCTTAGCCACTTTACATCCATTCTAAAGCTGAGGACCTTTTCTAGCTCAGACAGTAAAGAATCTGTGGGAGACATGGGTTTGATCCCTGGATCAGGAAGACCCCCTGGAGAAAGGAATGGCTACCCACTCCAGTTTTATTGCCTGGAGAATCCCATGGACAGAGGCGCCTGGAAGGCTACAGTCCCTGGGATTGCAAAGAATCAGACGCGGCTGAGTAAATGCATATGGTTTTCTCTCTCTCTCTCTCACTCTTGTCTCTTACCAAAGCCTTGCTCCTAGAAAGAATTTGAGAAAAACCCTGTCTTGACATGTATTCAGTATTACATTTATCCATTGTATCTGCTGTCTATTACTGTGTAACCAACTACCCCACAGCTTAAAGACACAAAACAAACAGTTTTCCTATGCTCACAGGTTCTGTGAATCAGTTTAGAAAGGTCAGAGTGGGGATAGTTTGTCCCTATGATATTTGGGTCACAACTGGGAAGACCCAAGTGGCTGTGAATGACTTGAATGACTGGAGGCTGGAATTATCTGGAGAGTTCTTCACTAATATGTGTTTGGAAGATTCTTCTGGTGCCTGGGATTTCTTCATGGCATAAAGACTTCAAAATAGTCAGATACGGAGCTTGAGATTCCAGAAGCAGTCATTCCAATAAAAACAAGGAAAACTCTGCATGGTTTTATATGAACTGTCCTCAGAAGTCATATGGTGCTGTGTCCATCATATTCTGTGGTTATAGCCATCAAAACTCCACCCAGATTTAAAAGAAAGGGGCAGACCTCTATCTCTTGATGGTCACAGTACTGAAGAATTTTTGTTTATATTCTAAAACTACTATACTCTTACTTGTAAAGGTATATTTATTTCTTTTGGCTGTTCTTTGTTCAGATCGGCTCACCTCTTCTTAGCAACCAGGCAAGGCATGAATGTAAGTCAAAAAATACCCACAGTAAATTATGTTCAGAATCATCTATTCTCTCAATTTCCTCCCAATTTTCTTTGAGTCAACTTTGAGTTTCTTAACATCATATCACTCTCTACCACTTAGAATATTAAAAGGGAGATCTTTAAGCAGTAGCTTGAAGAAATATGCTCCTGGTTGTCTGCCACAGTAGTTCAGTTCTTATATCTTTCCTAAGGATCCAGACAGACATGGCTGAACTGACAAAACCCCATCATTTAGGGTCTTGCTCTAGCACCTTTGCCCCTTTGAAATGGTAACCTTACAGAGTTAGTTCTAATAAAGTCTAAAAAACATAAATGTGCAGTTACTTTGTAAAGTGAAAGGAATATTACAAACTTAAGTTATTACGAGTAGCCACATATTTTTGCAAACTGTGTTCCTAATATATCCTCTGTGAAGATATGGTTTATATCAGTTGTGGGAAAATCTCTGTTACTTTTTAGAATGAACAGTGATTGATTTTGTGCATATTGTAACTAATATTGGTTTAGTAATTTGATGACTATAGAGGAGAAGGAAGAATGGCAAACAATGTAATGTTATCTTTTACTGTTTACACCAACTTTTGGCCTAATTAGGTAAAAGGAAAAAAATACATGCTCATGAAACTTTGGAAATAATATGGTGTTTCAATATTATTTCCACAGAGAGTTGTATTTGGTAAAGCAGTAAGAAGAAATTTTAATGAAAATACAGCACATAAATATCATAAATTTTGAAATATCACTGATATATAAAGTGACTAAAGTTTTCAAAATAAAAACCAGGACATATGTGCTGACAATGAAATATAATATTTAACTCTGGAATTGAGCTGGAAATTTTGGGTTGTATGGTCTACATAACTATGTAGAAGCATCACGTAATTGTTTAAATATATCTTCAGGCATAATTCAGGCTAAGCTAAATTTATTATCCAGCTATATTGATCCTGAGCATAGCTAGTGATTAATAATAATACTTAACCATATTCAGCAGCTTTTTTTTGAAGGTTCAAAATTATTCCAGCAAAATGCTATTAGTTTCCATTATCTTCGGGGTATATGGCAAGAATGATTACACTTGACTATAGAAGGTAGACATGCAGAGATATACTGTACATTTTCTTAACCATAAATGAGAAATTTGGAACAAAAACATATGCTAAGCTTTTGTTTCTTTTTTAGTTCAAGTCTAAAATCTGTGCTTCCTTTTAAAATACCAGTCCAGCAAATATCTTTACTCTTTTATTACATCATTGCAAGGAGGAGAGAACAGTTCTACCCTAGGGTGTTCTCAACTTTGCAGGATCCTATTTGTGAGCAGAAATAATGCAGCTCTTAATCCTGTTTTCCTATCATCAATAAATGTAACACATTACTGTATTTTTATGTTCTTATATGTTGAAAGTTATCTATGAAACTTAAGTAGGACATAATAGAAACATTCAATATATTTTCCTGTGAACTATCCATTGGTTCTAGCTAGATGTTTCTTGGACCAACTGACTAGATTGCCATTGGATCGATAAACTGGTCATTCTAGCTATTCATCCTATGCTGGATCACAGTCCATTTATTTGGCCATATAATGAACATGCAGTAATAGTAAAACAAGTAATACTTGTTTTGACAGAGTTGTAGATTTCTTGCTAAAGTTCAAATTGTCAAGTGTAGCTTAATATTAACCAGTGGTTCAAGAAAAAGAAGAAAATGCTTCAAATGCAATATGATAAGTAGGGTGATTGTTCCTTTATTCTGTTCACTTCCAGGATTTGTGAGTAACAGAACAATATGCACTCCATGAGGTATTCTCAGGAGGGCTGAAGTGTGCTGCCTGGGGACCTACCCATCAGTTTATGTGTCAAGACTTAGAGGAACACAAAGGATGACATTGTTGCATGTAGAAAGGTTTAATTTTTTTCTTGAATTAGGATTCAGAATTGTTTTTGTATAACTCTGGGGAGAGGCTGTGTGGATTCCTTCTCTTTCACAGAGCTAAATATTGAATGGAAGCTGATAAGTGTGTGTGGTTTGAGGATGTCAGTTGTCTATATATGGGGAGTACAACCCAGTAACAGGAAAGAGAAGGTAAAAAAACAGAATTTTCTTAAGATTTAAAAATTATTTTAAATATTTGATATATTATAAAATGGTCAAGATACAAGTATATTATAGAAGTAAATTCTATTATAAATTTATATAAAATAAACTATAAATTCATATAAAATATATGAATGAATCATATATTTAACTTACTTAAAAATTAATATTATATGGATTAAGAACAAAAAGATTACAGATATATTTATTTTTAAATTATAGCTTTGAGCCTGAATTAATTGACTGATTCAAGCTGATGTGCTCTAGTTATATTTATTTCTAACCCTTTCGTATCTGCTACTATTTTAAGATTAATCCCATTTAAGATGTTAAACTCAGGATATTTTTTAATAGTTTTTGCATGAGTATGTGCTGCTGGTAATCGTAGCATGTGATTTTGATATTTCTATAGGAAAAAGAAACAAAATATGAAAGGAGAAATGTGAAAATAAAAATCACTTACAAGAAAAGATGTTTATTAAGCAGTCACCCTGAGGACCTAAAACAAGGATATTTGATGAATTGTTACCATCTCTTTTTATATCTTTAATCAATACTCTATTAGCTAGTGTTACCTTTTATATATTAAATTTAAGTCAATCAACTTTATTTTACATTTCATTTTCACCGTCACTAGCCAGAAAATAACACTATTTGCTTTTTGTAGATGAAGTTTTTTATGCATAGTCTACATAAAATCCTCATTAATCACATATGTGTTTCATGTTATAAAAACTCATCAAGATAATAAATGGAATAATTGGAGCCTTTTCAATTTTCCCTTTCAATTCAGCAGAATGGGTGAAAGAGCCCAGAGCACTGAATTCTGCATCTTTCATTTGCATCAAGCAATAGCCTCTACAGAAGAACCTCACAGTCTGTCTTCTATTAGCATTCACTACAATTTCAATCTTTATCAGGCAGCATGTGAATGACTAGGCAGCGAGTGACACATACTCTCATCACTCAGCTAGCTAACCAGGGCACGTTTCTGTCTCACAGCCTGTATATGTTTTAAGAAAAGAAAATAATGGGGAATCAGTGATTTAAATTTCTGATATTTTTGAATATCATTGCTTATCTACAACAATTTAAATTCACTTTTCCACATGATGTCATAATCTTATTCTCTATTCCTCTCCAAATTAAAGCCCAATATATAGTCAGAGGTGTGGAGTATTTTACATGATGGAAAAATATACTTTTGTGGGGCCAGGAAATTTACATGGGGATTCATTGCCTTGCTCAAAAATATATTTGTATATGAAATATAATAATATAGAACACATATCTTTGTATTTATAAACATAGCTGTTTAATTTTTGAAAAGAAAAGAATGAGGGCTCAGTGGTCTAATTTTAAAGACCACCAAGCAAAACACCTTTTAGGAGTGAAATATAAATCATTTTGTACATCAAAAAATGCTTTTCAGGATGACTATCTTGAATTTGGGTGCAAAATGGAACAATCTGAGGTGAAGTTTATTAATTGAATATACTTTTAAAAGTTAGTAAGATAATAATATAATAACTCTGTTTAGTCTGGAGAAATTTATAGGGCAAGTGTTCTGTTAACAGATATTGATAATTCCAGAAACTAACTTTACAGAAAGATGGCATGCAGGCAGGAAGAGAAATCTTTTGCTCATTAGCAGTTTGGAGAAGGCACTGGCGACCTACTCCAGTACTCTTGCCTGGAAAATCCCATGGACAGAGGAGCCTGGAAGGCTGGAGTCCATGGGGTCGCGAAGAGTCGGACAGGACTGAGTGACTTCACTTTCACTTTCATGCATTGGAGAACGAAATGGCAACCCACTCCAGTGTTCTTGCCTGGAGAATCCCAGGGATGGGGGAGCCTGGTGGCTGCTGTCCCGGGTCGCACAGAGTCGGACACGACTGACGCGACTTAGCAGCAGCAGCAGCAGCATTAGAAGTTATGTGTTTAAATCATTCACTATGCTCCTTTGATATTTATACTTGTCAGAACATTTGGATGGGGTGTAACATGGGATGGAAAGAGACAGAGTGTTTCAAAAGAGGATAAACTCCGTTGACTCAGGGTTGAGACGTTATGCTCCAATTCTGCTGTCATATTTATCTCTAGTAGGTTTGAGGGTACAGTACTGATAGGCTGCAGATTTCCCCTAGATACTTGTCTGCAGTAAAGATTTTGCTGCCATCACAGTACCACTGATGTAATATTATGGTGACAGTCATTGCTTTTAAGCCCCATAGTACTAACCATGGATTAGTAATGTCTTTCCATTCACTTATAATTTTATTTAATTAAAAAACAGAATAGATGAATAGCTAAACTTGGCAATATTAATTAGCACTGCTGAAACCCTGTTATGCAAAAATACACCTACTCTCAACTTAATGCCCTTAATTTGTTTTCCCCCAACAGAGTGTAAGGCAAAAAAGGCTTTTCCTGAAATAACTCTTACCATAAAGCACATTCTGTTGAAAAGTACAGTGCTGGTTATAGCAAAATTCAGACCTGAAAAGCAAGCCTTCTCTCACCATATCAGATACAGAGAAAGTGAATATTCTGGCCACTGCTCTTTCTCACATTCTCACTCTCTTTTTGCTGACCTTTTCTGAATTATTTCTGAAGATGATGCTTCTTTGAGCTCTCTCAGAAGCACTTTAGCTTTTCTAAAATCTCTTTTGGAACAATTTTCATGGAAGATGGAAAAAAATTGAGATATAGCACCTCACAAACAGACAACCTCATGTATGTTTATACACTTAAGCATAACATAAAGAAGGCAATGTGTGGTGGCTGGTGTTGAGTACTAGCATCACTGGGAATTCCTTTGCAGAGAGACCGATGCTGGCTGAGCAGAGGAGTGAATATCTTGGTTGGATTCAGAACTAAGGTATTCTTTCTGCTTTATTATTGAGAAAAGAATTGTTAAATGCATACAATTATTCCACAATACAATTCCAAAAATATCAATGCTTTCTGAAGAAAAAGAAATTTATAGAGATAAATGCCTAGGTACAACTAGACATTTTTTTTTCACTAATAATTGCCTTTCATTGTCTTAAATAGGCATTTCACATTCTTGGTAGAGATAGTAAAGTGAACATTCACATTCACCTTTATTCTCTGTAAAAAATCCCTTTCAAAATAGCAAAAGGATTTATAACAAGATATAAATAGCAAAAGGATTTATAAACAAGATAAGAAACCACTTTTGCTGAGAGCACTGGAACCTGGAAAACTGAGGGTAAGTGATTATTAACTGACCAGCTCGGAGAATGTGATTTGTAAGCCAGTGGCAAGAAAATCTGAGAAAGGACTTAAATGATGAAATTTGCTTTAAGAGAAAGTTGGTTACCCAGGTCTTCTTTCCTAATTTAGCGCATCCCTAATTGCCTGAACACTGGAGTTCATTCTCCAGAAACCACAAAACAGTGATGGGTAGAAATACCTTAAAGAAATGCTTAAGTAAACATTTACACTGAAGGTTGAAAGATATCACCATCTTTTCTTATCTTACAAGCAGGTGTGTACTCTTCAGAGAGGGGATCTGACAAGCCCAAAATATGAACATAGTGATATGCAGGGCTCCCCAATCAAACAGCCTATGGTGAAGATTGAAAATGGAAAGACCCTTAGAAGGCATAGAGTTTTCAATCATCTCTTTGTGTGTGTGGGGGGGGTGTGTGTGTATGTGTGCTTTGTCATGTCTGACTCTTTGCAACCCTTTGGACTGTAGCCCACAAGGCTCCTCTGTCCATGGGATTTTTCACGCCAGAATACTGGAGTGGGTTGCCAGTTCCTTCTCCAGGGGATCTTCTTGATCTAGGAATTGAACTTGTGTCTTCTGTGTCTCCTGCACTGCAGGAAGATTCTTTATCTGCTGTCATCTCTTTGGTACTCTAGAAATAGATCTGTGCATAAATTGGACATCAAAAAATATCTAAAGTAATGTATGAATAGCAAAGTCCAAAATTAACAAATGGGGAAAAAATTATCAGCTTCTCATTTAACACAGCATTTATAGAGTTTACTTTATGTCAAGCATCGTTGTGAGTACTTTATAAGTATTCAGTTCAGTTCAGTTCAGTCGCTCAGTCATGTCCAGCTCTTTGCAACCTCATGGACTACAGCATGCCAGGCTTCCCTGTCCATCATCAGCTCCCAGAGCTTACTCAAACTCATGTCCATGAGCCGGTGATGGCATCCAACCATCTCATCCTCTGTCATCTCCTTCTCCTCCCACCTTCAATCTTTCCCAGCATCAGGGTCTTTTCAAATGAGTCAGTTCTTTGCATCAGGTGGCCAAAGTATTGGAGTTTCAGCTTTAGCATCAGTCCTTCCAGTGAGTATTCTGGACTGATTTCCTTTAGGATGGACTGGTTGTATCTCCTTGCTGTCCAGGGAACTTTCAAGAGTCTTCTCCAACACCACAGTTCAAAAGCATCAATTCTTCAGCACTCAGCTTTCTTTATAGACCAACTCTCACATCTATACACGATTACTGGAAAAACCAAGCTTTGACTAGATGGACATTTGTTGGCAAAGTGATGTTCCTGCTTTTTAATATGTTGTCTAGGTTGGTCATAATTTTCCTCCAAGGAGTAAACATCTTTTAATTTCATAGCTGCAGTCACCATCTGCAGTCATTTTGGAGCCCCCCAAATAAAGTCTGTCACCATTTCCACTGTTTACCCATCTATTTGCAATGAAGTGGTGGGACTAGATGTCATGATCTTAGTTTTTTGAATGTTGAATTTTATGCCAACTTTTTCACTTTCCTTTTTCAATTTCATCAAGAGGCTCTTTAGTTCTTCTTTGCTTTCTGCCGTAAGGGTGGTATCATCCGCATATCTGAGGTTATTGATGTTTTTCCTGGCAATCTTGATTCCAGCTTGTGTTTCTTCCAGTCCAGCATTTCGCATGATGTACTCTGCATAAGTTAAATAAACAGAGTGACAATATACAGCCTTGAAGTACTCCTTTTCCTATTGGGAACCAGTCTGTTGTTCCATGTTAAGTTCTAACTTTTGCTTCTTGACCTGCATACAGATTTCTCAGGAGGCCGATCAGGTGGTCTGGTATTCCCATCTCTTTCAGAATTTTCCAGTTTATTGTGATCCACACAGTCAAATGCTTTGACATAGTCAATAGAGCAGAAATAGATGTTTTTCTGGAACTTTCTTGCTTTTTCAATGATCCAACAGATGTTGGCAATTTTACTCTGGTTCCTCTGCCTTTTCTAAATATAGTTTGCACATATGGAAGTTCATAGTTCCTGTACTATTGGAGCCTGGTTTGGAGAATTTTGAGCATTACTTTACTAGCGTGTAAGATGAGTGCAATTGTGTGGTAATTTGAGCATTCTTTGGCATTGCTTTTCTTTGGGATTGGAATGAAAACTGACCTTTTCCGGTCTTGTGGCCATTGCTGAGTTTTCCAGATTTGCTAGCATATTGAGTGCAGCACTTTCACAGTATCATCTTTTAGGATCTGAAATAGCTCCACTGGAATTCCATCACCTCGACTAGCTTTGTTCATAGTTATGCTTCCTAAGGCCCACTTGACTTCCCATTCCAGAATGTCTGGCTCCAGGTGAGTAATCACACCATTGTGGTTATGTGGGTCATGAAGATCTTTTTTTCATAGTTCTTCTGTGTATTGTAAGTATTATTTATTTAATATTCAGAACAACTCTATCATTTATAATATTGATAGATAAATAAACTGCCATATTAAATGGTTAACTAACTTCCCCATGGTCACATTAACTAATAAGTAGTGGGGGCTTGACTTGAATGCAGGCACCTAGTTACTGGAGTCTGTGCTAATAATCACTATATTATATGACCTCTTGATTTAGAGTAAATATGGACTTTTAAGGCAGAAGAAAATATTTATAATGTCTCTGATACTTGTAAAGCAATAAGAAATGTACTATACTAATTAAATAAGAAAAACATGCCACAAAAAGGAACATCTAGTTGTAAAATGAATTCTTGGTTATTGAAATATTATAAAAATAAAAAACAAGAATAAGAAGATAAGATTAAGAAAATCTCCTTTCCTTATTTTCTATAGTGATTTTCTTGGAGATTTATCAAAGAGATAAAGATATGTAAAGCCAGAGAGAAAAGATAACATGATTAATGAACCAGTCCAGGTGATCCAAATCACAACAGTGTGACTGCCAGAACGAGGGAAATAGAAAATACACAAGAGAAATTAATCAAATAAGCAACTTAAGAAAAATACATAGAAATGAATATCATTTCCAAGACTGAGAGTCCCCCCTCCAAGCACATAGTATAGTGGATGAAAGAGTCATACTGTGACATCTATCACTCTGAAATTTCCAAATGGTACAAACAAGATGACCTGGTATTTTCACAACCTGAATGGTATTAGATAATCTTTATAGACACACTGGAAATTGGAAGGTAATAGAGCAATGGCTTAATAATTCTGATTGAAAAATATTTCCTATCTAGGATCTTTATTTCCAGATAGAGGAAAACATGAAATGAAAAAATACAAGGCTCCAAAAAGAATAAAGGTGAAACAAATGCCAATAAATCAGAGAGACATTCCCAAGAAAACAACAATGTATCAGATTCAAGGACAATCAGGCTAATGCAGTGTAAATGATTCCAGAAAAGATTTCTTTAAGAAAAATGAAAGTAATGCGCTAACAAATTGTTTCAGTGTGTTGAGGTGAGGCTTACTCATCTCACTGTGTGCATGCTAGTTGTGTCCAGCTCTACAGACCCTACGGACAGTAGCCCACCAAGTTCCTCTATCCATGTTATACTCTAGGCAGGAATACTAGAGTAGGCTGTCGTGCCCTCCTCCAGGGGCTTTTCCCCACCCCGTGACTGGACCCGTGTTTCTCACCTCTCCTGTACTGGCAGGAGAGTTCTTTACCACTAGTGCCACTGGGAAGCCCCACACATCACATTAGATTTAGGGAATTAAATCAGTGGTGACTACATAGAAAGCTGATCAGATGAGCAGAAAAAAATAATTACAGGGAAAACAAAACATTGTCCAGAAAAGCAAAAATAATTATGGTAAAGGACATAGTTCAGCAGTGACAACCATGCTTCTAGTAAAGAAAACCAGAATGTTTATCTTAACCAAATTCAGAGGTTAGAGGATTAAGACATTTTAATGTGTGTGTGTAGTAGGCACCAGGAGGGCATTATCTACTTACTTCATAGTGCCTTAAAATGTAAACAAAATTTACAAGTATCACTATAAGCAACTATTAGGGATAAGGAAATAAATATGAAAAGTTTTAGCTAAAAGTGAATCCTTTGGAGAGAGGAAATGGTGCACAAAATATTGCTTTTTTAAAAATCCTTGTAGAATTACTTGTTGCCTCATATGGTAAGTATGTTTATCTTCAATAAAAATACAAACCAAATTAATTAAAAAGCCCTATTTTCATGCTGTGATGCCTAAAAGATGAGAATGTTTGAGTATTTTCATCATCAGTTTATAACAATAATAAATCCCTAGGTATATTTGCTATTCAGTGACTTGTCTATTTTCTTGGAATGAATGTAGCTATTTCTTACAATTTATTGTCAAAATCTTTCTCAGAGTTTAAAGAGGTCTCTGGAGCTTTAGGTTTAAGGTTTTGCAGTTTCATGTAGCTGGACTCATACCTACTTCGGCTTGAAGAATAGCTTATTACTATTTTCTTTGACATGTGGATGCTCTAGTTCCAGCTCTCTTGTATTTGACTTTATTTTTCCTTTTGTATAGTTAAGTGACCAGAGTAGGCAGTATTTTAAAGTGCTGATGAAAGTTTGGGTTTCCCTTAAATGGAAAGAAATCTCACCTTCTTTTCTAGTTCTCTGCAAGAATTTTCCTTCTCTGTAGATCAAGATTTTAACAGGGTTTGGTATGAACTAAAACTTAATTTATTTCCATACCAAATGAAATTCTTACCATTTTCTTTTGACAGTGCTGAGAATGACAAACGATTTACCTTTCAGAAACAAACCTTTGAAAGAACAAAGTGTCTTCTTTTTTTTTTTTTTTATTGGGTTTCCCTTAAATGGAAAGAAATCTCACCTTCTTTTCTAGTTCTCTGCAAGAATTTTCCTTCTCTGTAGATCAAGATTTTAACAGGGTTTGGTATGAACTAAAACTTAATTTATTTCCATACCAAATGAAATTCTTACCATTTTCTTTTGACAGTGCTGAGAATGACAAACGATTTACCTTTCAGAAACAAACCTTTGAAAGAACAAAGTGTCTTCTTTTTTTTTTTTGCTCTTAAGAGCAATATAAGATTATTAAAATGTTAGAAAAATAGACTGTTTCTAATCCCAGCCATTTAACATGAATTTTAGTTTTACAGATTAACTTTTGAACTTTATGTTTTCTGTAACTACAAGTCACAGTGTCAATTCCTCTCTTTGCTCATTTTAATTTTTATTCTTTTCCCATTTATACCAGAAACTTTGTATTTCTCCATGGTCTTCAAAATTATGATTCTAATGCACGGCATATTTCTTACAGGATTTATGCTGTGTGCTACTCAGAGAATATAGGGAGCATGTCTGTGGTGTTTAGATGTGTAGCTAGCATTTGACAGCCTTGTGATGAGCTTCTTTTTATCTATTGATTTTTTCCTTCCATTCAGTTATCTTTATGATGAATTTACAGAGGTGACATTCCTGAGACAAAATGAACATTTTTGGTTCTTGCTATATATTGTTATGGGTGCGTGCTCAGTCATGTCTGACTCTTTGTGACCCCATGGCCTGTAGCCCACCAGGCCTCCCTGTCTATGGAACTTTCCAGGCAGGAATACTGGAGTGGGTTGCCAGTTCCTACTCCACGAGATCTTCCTGGCCCAGAGACTGAACCTGCATCTCTTGTTTCTCCTACATGGGCAGTGGGTTCTTTACCACTGTGCCACTTGTTACATTGCTTGCCTTTAGGGTTTTTGCAGCTCAAAACTCTGCAAGATGTGTATAAGCATATTTGTTTATCTCCGGTATAAAAGCTAAGTAGAACTTTTTTCCCTGCAACTTAGTAGGGTTAAAATGATATTTAATTTGATTTTTTATATGGATGTCTAAGTTTAGCAGTGAGGATGAACTATTTTAATGTTTAGGATATTTGCTTGTCCTTGGTTGCTAACCATCTATTCATGATCCTTGCCTATATAGTCTTCCCTGGTAGCTCGGCTGGTAAAGAATCCGCTTGCAAGGCAGGAGACGTCAGTTCAATCCCTGTGTTGGCTTCTCTGATGACTCAGCTGGTAAAGAATCCACCTGCAATGTGGGAGACCTGGGTCCGATGCCAGGGTTGGGAAGATCCCCTGGAGAAGGGAATGGNCCTATATAGTCTTCCCTGGTAGCTCGGCTGGTAAAGAATCCGCTTGCAAGGCAGGAGACGTCAGTTCAATCCCTGTGTTGGCTTCTCTGATGACTCAGCTGGTAAAGAATCCACCTGCAATGTGGGAGACCTGGGTCCGATGCCAGGGTTGGGAAGATCCCCTGGAGAAGGAAATGGCTACGCACTCCATTATTCTGCCCTGGGGAATTCCATGGACTGCGTAGTCCATGCAGTTGCACAGAGTTGGTTATGACTGAGCAACTTTTGCTTCACTTGCCTACATATCTCTTGGGGGTCTTGATATTTTTCTTGTAAATATAAAGGCAAATTCTGCATAATATGAACATGAATTGTTTGATAGGAACATGAACATGATATGAACATGAACACTTACATATAGGGAGTTTGTTTTCCCATATGACTCAGTTTTGCTGATTTCCATTGTAAAGATGCTTCTGAAAATTTGAAACTGCCTATCTTTTCTCCATGGCTTTTAAAATTTTTCTAAAGCTGAGAAATTATCACTAGTTTCCAGATCTGAAAAATATTTTACTGTAGTCTTCTGCCAAACTTTGTATAATTTTGTGTTTGTATTTCAACATTTTAATTTATTGGTGACTACTTCAGGCACATGACCAGTAAGAAACTGGGGCACCAGATGCCCTATTAGCTGCAAGTGGAAAAGAGAGCTAATTGGGAGGTGGGGTGGGGTGGTGATAGAGTATTTGTTGTCTCTGCTGCAGGTGAGAATAATGTTCTAACATGCATCAACTGAAGCAGATTATTCAAGTGTGGTGGGGGGGAGCACTTTTCAAACTACTCAGTAAAAATATTCAACACATCCAATCATTAGGGGAATGACTTTGGCCCAGGTGAGAGACCAGGGAACAAACTGAACTCAGGACCCAGGGCAAGTTCACCCCAAAACATGCCTCAATAGCATATTGATTATTTTGAATGAAAAATTTTGTAAGAAACAGCCAAATAAGAGGGACACTTTGACTTTCTCCTCTGTCTGCCTAAGGCAGGAAATAAGTCAGCACCTGGTCCAACTGGCTGCCAGACCCTGTCTCATGTGGTGGCTGCTGGCCTGCTGGTGGGCAGGACCTGGTCCCAGGGTGGCTGGCAGCAGGACAGCCTGGTGGCAAGTGAGGGTGTGTCCTGGGCTGACTAGCAGGCTGGGGCTGGTGCCAGCCCACTGGTGGGTGGGCCAGGTCCCTATGAAGTGGGCTGCTTGACCTATGGGTCCCAGGACATGTACTGTCCTTCTAGCAGGCAGGTAAGCCCCTAACACTAATAGATGAGTGGGAAGACACCAAAATGATGCTTGCCAGCATAAGTCTCTTCATGGTATAGCAAGTTTCCCAAAGTGGCTGCCACCAGCATATGATCCCAGGGGAAGTCCCAGTTTCCTGGAGGGAAGCTTTCCAGTATCAGCAAGTGGATTTGACCCAATTTCCAGGCAGTCCTAAAGGAAATCAACTCTGCATATTCATTGGAAGCACTGATGTTAAAGCTCAAGTTCTAACACTTTGGCCACCTGATGTGAAGAGCCAAATCATTGGAAGAGATCCTGATGCTGGGAAAGATTGAAGGCAGGAGGAGAAGGGAGTGACAGAGGATGAGATGGTTGGATCACACCACTGACTCAATGGACATGAGTTTGAGTAAACTCTGGGAGATGGTGAAGAACAGGGAATCCTGGCGTGCTACAGTCCAAAGGGGCCCAACGAGTTGGACACAACTTAGCAACTGAATAACAACAACCTGCCAAATTGCAGCCTCTACACCGGGACTCAGAGCTTATGAGAAGTGGCATAAGCCTTTTAAGGTTGGAATCATTTTTTTCAAAGTATCAAAGGATATGGAAATTTGTATACTATTTTACTTAAATGCCTTTTTTCCTCCTCTAATTATGCCACCTCTATGTTATTAACTATATGAATATGAAATTTTGCACACATCATTTTGGGCTTATTGATAAATTAATATGCAAGTCAGTTTTTTGGGGGGGTCTATATCCTAGCTACAAAATGTCAAAGCAAAAAAAAAAAGGTTTATTTTGAAATAAATACAAATTATTTTGTAATAAATACAATTTATTTTGTGATAAATTATAAATTTATCCAACTAATTTATTGAAATAATTCCAATGAATTGGAATTGCTAGGACTAAGGATACTCCAAATTTATATCTTGGGTTCCAACTATAACAGACTTTCTCCTACTATTCAGATAGGACTTCATCAATCTTCTCCCCCATTGTTTATGTGCGTATGCTTCCTAAAATTGTACATATGTTACATTTTTAATCTTTGGCAATATGATATTACAAAGAAAGTGCTTTTCTTTTGTCATTTTTCAGCTCAGTCATCTTCATAGATGCTTAATCCTTACTAGTCATTTGTGTTATTTCACTTTTGTTTTCTTCATTTCCCTGGGTATATCAATGTCTTTGTTACTGATTTCCAGGAACTCACTTATGAGTAAAGATGCTAATCATTTGTCATGCAATGCAAATGAAAGACCATATTTTGTTGCCATCAGTTTAGTATGGTGTTTTGTACTTTGTGTATTGAATTATAGTCATTATTTTAAAAATAAAGATTGGAACCTCTGTCTCCTACAGTCCTCTGGCCTCCCATATGCAAGCTCCAAAGCCTTTCAAAGCCAGATGTTCTGGGTTCTTGTCTTCCCAGTGCAGGACCCCCAGGTAGGGGACCCCAATATGGGGCTTAGAGCCCTTGGTCGTTGGAGAGAATGTCTGCCGTTGTGATTATCCTCCCCAGATCACATCCCAGGTGGAACGCCTACCTGGACTATACTGTGTCTCTGCCCCTGCTCCTATCTTATTGTGGTTCCTTCTTGGTGTATTTATTTGTGGAGAATCTTTTCTGCTAGTCCTCAGGTCTTTCTGATAGATAGTTGCTCTGTAAATAGTTGTCATTTGGTATGCCTATGAGCTGAGATAGGCAAGGGCCTTCCTACTTTACCATCTTGACCACTAGGTTTTTCCCAAGAAAAAATTTTTGATCAGTTTCAAGGACCATAAAACTCACCTTTCTTGCAACAGTGTACAAGACCACCAAGAGACTCTGCTCCTAATTTTAATCTTTTTTGTTTTTCATAAACTCTTCTGTGAATCAGATCTTGAATATTTAAAAGATCTTGCTTGTTGTTGGCAAAGCAAAGGAGAACATAATCTTTTGCTCACAGCCATCCTAATTGGGACTGGTTTCTCCAGATCTTCAAGGGTCATTACTAAGATAGGAAACATACAATTTTGTGATTAAACTTTTTTTCTCCCTTTTTATGGAGTATTCATTCTCTATTGTGGTGAGCACTGTGAGCTCTATAAGATCACCAATTCTTAATATATAAACCATGCCCCTAAAAATTAATGATTTAAATATTTTTCCTTTTTTCCTACTGGATGGCAATATATGGTGACAGCTTCCTTCTTTACCATTTTGATAAAATAATCTAAGAAAATGTGAATTGACTGAATGTTTTTGAGCTTCAAGGTGCCATAAACATAATAGAAGAAATGCCTTTGAAATGTTTACAACTTAAATGACAGATTAATCAATCAGCCATGGTCCTTATTAAAAATCAAAATTCAACCTAGTCTATCTGAGGAGCTGATTGTGTTACTCAGTGATTAACGAATCAGGCAGCAACACTTCTAGTAAAGTGGGGGACGCTCAGAGAAGTTATATAAAATGGAAAGATTTGATAGGAAGAAGGGTGGGGCAAAGGAGCTATTAGCAAAATAAAAGCAAGGACTATTTAGGCTAGGACATCTTCTTTTTGGGGAAAAGGGAATGGTAAGGGTTTTATCATGCAGATTGCCTCTTCTTCATCTGGACCGGGTGGGTGGGGGGACTGGGGAATGGAGAGGCCCCAGTTCACAGATTATCTCATTGGTTCTGAGCAGAATTCCAAACGAATCAATTATTATTGTATTTTTGAGGAAGGCCAAAACAGCAATTAGATTAGGTATTAAATCTAGATTTGGTATCATGGTCAGCAGCACAAGTGACAACTTTTTGGGCTTGCGGTTTTTCTCTTTAACAGCCTTCAGGGAGTTGGCACCATCGACTCAATGGACATGAGTCTGAGCAAACTCCTGTAGACAGGGAAGGACAGAGAAGCCTGGCTTGCTGCAGTTCATGGGGTCTCAGAGTTGGACAAGACCTAGCAAATGAATAACAACAATAAGCGAGAGGAATCATTGACAAAAGCCTGTAGGAATTAGTCTTTCCAATGGGAACAATTAGGATAATCAGATGTAATGTCTCCAAGACTTTTAATCATTTTTCTGCCCAACTGGCCCACACCTTGTTTTCTCAGCATTTTTCCCTGTTTTACAGTTTCCTCATTTACTTCTGCTTTCTTTTTGTCATTTCTTGTAGCTTTATTTTATGCCTTCCTCATTTCTGTTTAGAATTTTGCAAGTTGCTACAGTGGTTTTATTCCTTGAATGCTGCATTTTACACTTAAACACCATCCCATATGCTTTATAAAAGAATCTGTCTCAGAAAGAGAAAAATTCACTATTAATAATTTAATAATATACAGAGGAAATAGATATTTAGAACATTTTTATAAGTGTGGAGAACTGGCTTTGCTCCAGACACCAGCATCATGGTCCCAGACCTAAGAACATTAAACTAGTTTGCATTTAACAAACAGAGGAATGTAAGTATTTTAAAATACTTGAAGTATTTGAAATGTAAAACTGAAATAACCTGCAATGAAAATTTAATGATCAGATCCGTTTATGACATGATACACTTTCTCATTTTGTCTCTTTTCCTGTTTTTCTCCTGTCATTTTCTATTCCCTTTTCTCTTCCTTTGTTTCTATGTATATGTTGCAAATACTAATGTGTGTGCTGTGTGTGCTAAGTCTCGTCAGTCATTTCTGACTCTTTGCAACCCCATGGACTGTAGCTCTCTAGGCTCCTGTCTGTGGGGTTCTCCAGGCAAGAACACTGGAGTGGGTTGTCATTTCCTACTCCAAATATATGAGGAAGAAAAAAACAACCATAGAAAGTCATTAATTGGTGCCAATTTGCATTAATTGGTGCCAGAAAGCTGAGTTTCCTTTGATTTATAGCTATTACTCATTATTAGTAAAATATATATATATATGCATATACATATGTGTGTGTGTGTATATATATATATATATATATAGGCTTCCCTGGTGGTTCCAGTCAGTAAAGAATCCACCTGCAACGCAGGAGACCTGGATTTGATCCCTGGGTTGGGAAGATCCCCTGGAGAAGGAAATGGCAACCCACTCCAGTATTCTTGTTTGGGAAATCCCATGCACAGAGGAGCCTGGCGGGCTACAGTCTATGTGGTCACAAGAGATGGACACGATTTAGTGGCTAAACCACCATATATATATGTGTGTGTAAGCTTTACCTTGTCTCCTATTTGTTANGCAGGAGACCTGGATTTGATCCCTGGGTTGGGAAGATCCCCTGGAGAAGGAAATGGCAACCCACTCCAGTATTCTTGCTTGGGAAATCCCATGCACAGAGGAGCCTGGCGGGCTACAGTCTATGTGGTCACAAGAGATGGACACGATTTAGTGACTAAACCACCATATATATATGTGTGTGTAAGCTTTACCTTGTCTCCTATTTGTTAGCTGAAGTCTACATTCAGTTCAGTCACTCAGTCGTGTCCGACTCTTTGCGACCCCATGAATTGCAGCACACCAGGCCTCCCTGTCCATCACCAATAACTTCACATAATGACAGTATTAGAGAGACACAGAATGAGAATAAATGTCGATTCACATTTTTAGATATAATGTATAAATAACATTTTAATGTTGTATATAACACCCAGTCTAAGCTTCATTTAATAGTATTTTTGTTATACACTTACGGATATTTGCGTGATTAATGCATAATTCACCTTGATTTTAGTGATTTGCTTTCATTAATTTTTTCATTTTCTATTTTGACTCTTTGATCCATTATTCTGTGTCTTGGGCTCTTATTATCTTTTCTCCTTCTCTTATGAGAGTCTACTCACATTTCTCTTCCCTTGGTTTTATACTCTTTCCCCCTAGGATTTTTCAGTGGATGAGCATGCATCACGGTCCTGTAATGTTTAATTGCAAATTTATGCATGTCTATCTCTGAGGTATGAGCCAAAAAAAAAAAATAGAAATCCAGGCAGACATCACCATAAGAGATTGGTCTCAATGTAGTATTTCTATAACAGGTCTTTTTTAATTAAAAGAATCAATAGCCACTGATTTTGGTGTGGTGAGTAGCAATGTAGTGATGGGAATTTTGATTTTAATCAGCTCTTCTTCATCTCTACTTAAGATGATAGACATTCTTTGCTTGACTTCAAGGTTATTCTCTTTGACTGAAAGAACTGTGAGACTATTTTGCCTTTTTTACTGTTTCTAGACCAAATTAAAAAAAAAAAAAAGGAAGAGGAAGAAAAAATAAGGTAAGAATAAGCTACAATTGATTTCTTCTTTAATATGTAATGTGAGAAGATTATAGGATTAATTTTCTTAACTGTATTAGCAAATTACACATATTCTGAAAATAAGAGGAATAAACCTTTGTTTCTTATCTCACTCTTACAGGCTTACTTTTAGTTTTAGTTCATGTTGATATAGAAGAGAAGACTGTTATTAATTCCACACCTCATTTAGAAGGTAAATGTTGGTGGNTCTTTAATATGTAATGTGAGAAGATTATAGGATTAATTTTCTTAACTGTATTAGCAAATTACACATATTCTGAAAATAAGAGGAATAAACCTTTGTTTCTTATCTCACTCTTACAGGCTTACTTTTAGTTTTAGTTCATGTTGATATAGAAGAGAAGACTGTTATTAATTCCACACCTCATTTAGAAGGTAAATGTTGGTGGTTATCAGATTATGAGTATCGTGAAAATCCTGAAGCTCAGCATGGGATGTGGGTTCTACTACTTTCATGAGACACTCTGAGACATAAGAGGGTAGTCTGGACAAATGCAATTAGACAAATGTTAACAAGCTTATTTCTAATTTCCATGTTTGCCTTCTCATCAGCACTTGCCAGCTCTGTTGTCTCTTTGTTCCTCTGAGTCTGTTGATCCCTTCTCAGACTTGTTGCTGAGAGCACGATTTCCACATGTCTACATCTTAGATTTTACTCTAAACCCTATACTTGAGCATACAAGCCCCATTTACTCCAGGATCTGAGCCATGCCAAACTGTTTTTGGCTCTACTACTGCAGTGTGGGCTCAGAAAATTGTTAGGAAGCTCAGTCAAAAACCTGGTACAGAACAGGAAGGGTCTTGTTCAATACAGATCATCATCTTTCCTCTGCATAAACCTATGGGAAACGTGGTTTATGTAAGGCTGCTCTGCTGTCCAAATATTATACATTTTTAATAATACAGTTCTTAATAAAAACACTCTGGTTTTTCCATTCTAGCATCTTCTTTCATGTAGTAAATATTTAATAAGTTTCTAGTAAGTGCCCTGCACTATGCAAGGTGACACATACACGGTGGTGAACTAAACAGGTAAAATCTTCACTTCATTAGTGCTTTCTTTCCCTTTTTGTGAGCCCTTTCCTTCTAACCTAATTGATAGCTGGAGAATTACTGGATATATAAAGCTTTGCTCTTTGCTACACTGGCCACAACTGTAATTAAATAATTCATTATATATTTAGTAGTTTGACACCTCTGTCTCCTGGTAAAAATGTTAAGTTTATACAGTTAGCACTACATCGGTCTTTATTTCTCCTGATTTCCCACTTGTTAGCCTGTGGCCTTGAAAAAAGTAGTATTCAAAAAATTTATGCTGAATGGCTAGATGAATCCCTCAGTCTATTGTTGCTGCTGCTGCTGCTAAGTCACTTCAGTCGTGTCCAACTCTGTGTGACCCCATAGACGGCAGCCCACCAGGCTCCGCCGTCCCTGAGATTCTCCAGGCAAGAACACTGGAGTGGGTTGCCATTTCCTTCTCCAATGCATGAAAGTGAAAAGTGAAAGTGA
>SJYX01005489.1:409630-472424 GCA_006410675.1 Oreotragus oreotragus
CCCACTCCCGTATTCTTGCCTGGAGAATTCCACAGACAGAGGAGCCAGCCTGATGGACCACTGTGTGTAGGGTCGGAAAGAGTCAGACACAAATGAGTGACTAACACACTTTTAGTACACACAAGACAGAGTCAGAAGACGTACTTCCTGAAAATGGCAGAATCCCTAACTCAAGGGAAAATAAAGATTTTCAGTATATACCATGAGTTGCAATTTATAGGGCTGTGTTTTCTAAGGACAGAGAGGGTACCCAGCCTTGTTTTCTAAGGACAGAGAGTGTAACCAAGCTGGTTCTGGCATGTCTGATCGGAGGAGGGCAGATATTTTGTCAGACTCATGCTAGAGACAATAAGCATCTTCCAAAGATATCCATGTTCTAATCTCCAGGTTTTAAAGGTTACATGGCAAGGGGATTAATGTAGCAGATGGAATTGTTTGCTAACAGACTGACTCTGGGATGAAGAGATTAGCCTGGATCATCCAGGTGGGCTCAGTGTAATCACAAGGAAAGAGTAGAGGAGGGAGGCAGAAGGGAGGGAACCAGAGAGTTGGCAGTGTGAGAAGGGGTCAGTTCAACGTTCCTGATTTTGAAGATAGAGGAATGGGGGGCCACATGCCAAAGCATGTGAGCGGTCTCTAGAAGCTGAGAAAGGTAAGAAAACAAAGCTCCCCAGAACTACTAGGAGAAACTCAGGTCTACCGACATGTGACCTGTTTTTGGCTCTGACTTCTCAAATGAAAAGACAGTAAGTTTGTTTTCTTTCAAGCCACTAAGTTAGAGGTGATTTGTTATAGCAGCAATAGGAAACTGATATGATCACATTCTAGAAGATGCAAGAAAAATGTTATAAAAAAAAAAGAGTATCCTGTTATCTCAGGTCGCCTCCACAAACAACTGCAAATCTCTCTCTCTTTTTTTTCTTTATGTGTCACAACTGATCTAGCAGCCAGACATTCGGCATTTAGGCTCCATCTGCACATGAGGCTAACTGATATTTCCAGTTATGATGCTAAAACTGCCTATACACATCTTTCTCAAAATTGGAATTTGTGTTTCTGTTCAGAGTACTGCAATGTTAATCAATTTGTATCATCTTGCAGGTTTTAACTAATATAGAGGAATGTAGGGGAATTCTAGATAAGAAAATTGGATGTGGGAAAGAGGTAATAGGCTCTAAGAACAAAATTACTAAGAAGGAAGGGAATACATATGAAATGAATGGGAACTTGAGTAATTCACAAATATTAGTTCTCTCTCAATGGGCATAGTCTTTAGTGTTATTTTTTAAAATAAGTTTTAAATTTTTGGGACTATTCTATATCTACAGAAAAATTACAAAGACACTGTTATTTTTTTCACAAAAATGTATCCAAACATTCTACTCATAGACCACTAGATATTCAGTGTTAAAGCGTCTTCTGTGAGCTAGGAAGCAAAGAACAGATATATTAAATTATACGTGAAACAACTAAATAAAGATAGAATATGACTAAACAAACTACTCTAGCCTCTGTTCTCTTAATGACATTTCTTGAATATGTAATTTCCATTGTATTTGTTTCTGTGTCTGTCTCCCTGATTGGACTCTGAGCAGTGTTGAAAGAAGGCATCAAGCTTAATTTATTTTCGCTTCCCTGGCACCAAGCACAGTGTAGGCAACTACTCAATCACTGTTTGAAGAATGATGCTAAGATGTATGGTATTGATAATATTGGTGTTTCTGAGAACAGGAAGATTGATATGGGTTTGAATGCTAACAGAAAGCTTCATGAAGAAGAAGAGCTTGAGGTAAACCTTGAAGGAAGTGGGTCAATACTTTAACCCCTGAACCCATATAAATAAAGGAAAAGAGGCAGCATGAGCATGGGTATTTGCAGGGTGGACACAGATGATACATCATTATGGGAATAGACTGTTTATGTTGAGAACATAAGGGCTTGCTACAGAGAACACAAATGTACTTAATATTATTGATATTATTTGAATTAGGTGGTGTTTCTTGTGCCAAAAAGACTATTTTGTTTGCCCTTTCTGACTCCCCTTTTGAAATCTTGACTTTTTACTTTTCTGCAAACTCTGTATATTAAACATTTTAGTACATGCTCAAGGTATATCAGTTCTATTTCAGCTTGTCTCACTGGGAAGAAAAATGTTCCTCACTGAAACCTAACTTACTCAGTTATTCAATAGAGGTTATATCCACTTGTTATTTTTAGATGAATTCTTAAAAACTTGGGAAAATAGAAAATTTCTTTGGTATCTTTTAATGCTTTAAGAATTAAAAAAGACCAAATGTATACCTATGGCTGATTCATATTGAGGTTTGACAGAAAGCAACAAAATTTTGAAGCAATTATCTTTCAATTAAAAAATAAATTAATTAAAAAGAAGACCAAATAGAGGAAATTGTAAACCAAAGATGTTTCACAGTTCATATAACAGAAGTTAAAACCTTTGGTCTGCTACGAGTGTTTAACTAGTTATATCTCTCTGTCACCATGTGTTCCAGTAGTGGATACTGAAGACCAATTATTTTTTTTAACATTTGCAAGTGTTTTGTGTGCAGTGTAAGTATTATTGGGTTTTCTTTAGCATTCCCTGTAGCTTGTACAGAGAACACAAGTGTACTTAATATTATTGATATTATTTGAATTAGATAGTGTTTCTTGTGCCAAAAAGACTATTTTGTTTGCCCTTTCTGACTTTCCTTTTGAAATCTTGACTTTTTACTTTTCTGTAGCTCTGCATATTAAACATTTTAATAAATGCTAAATATTGGGTTTAAATTTTAAATACTGAGTTTAAAACAAAGTAACAAAACAGCAGAGTCAAGTATATATTTTCTTTGGTCTAGTGCTCATAGATACTTGGACCTACCACACTCACACTGAGGAAGCTACCTAGAAATCTTTTTTTCTTTCCCTTTTCTGCACACAGCTTCTATTCCTGTTGAACTCTCAATTTAAACATTACTTTTCAGAAGACTTCCCTGAAGCATCATGTTCCCTGTTTTGCCAAAAGCTTGAACAACAAGGAGCCTGTCATGTACTCTAGGCTTATGACTAAAGTATCAATAGTAAATATCATTGATTAAATAATTTACTATTAAATAAATAGCAAATATTATATCTTGTCTTGTAACTGCTGATTTACTTTCTGTGTACTCCACTGATAATTCATTTTTATATCCTCAGAATCTAGTACATTTCCCAATACATATTAAGTATTTGAAACTGCTCTTGAATAAATGATTGAATAAGTGTTAAGTAAATTTTGCTACACAGCAAAAAAAAAAAAAAAAAAAGAGAGAGAGAGAGAGAAAATTCAGACTAATTTATTGGTTTGGGATATATAGTACGATGCTGGTTATAATACAATTGCCTTCTTTGCTTTTATATTTGAAATACTTTTATGTTACAGACACTTATCTTGGCATCTCAAATATAGACAAAGATATTTTAAAATGCTTATTATATATAACACTAAATTCAATAAGCTATAAATTGAGAAATGTACTATATTCTATTTAGAAATTTTCAAAAAACAAAAATAATTATATTGACTTCAGTTTCATGTTCTTTCCCTCATATATATTGAAAAATTATTAGCATGAGTCAAGTTAAAGAATAAAACTAAAAAAACAAGCTTAGATTAAAGCATTGTTTATAAATTGTATGGACAGGGACTGCATTTTAGGTTAGGGACCACCTCCAACAAGTTAATCATGTTTTCAGTCACTAAAGTGTGTTTGGTGGGTTCCCAGACTAATTTTGAAATGTTTGCAGCATTTGACACTTTGACTCTGTTCAGTTCACTTCAGTCACTCAGCCGTGTCTGACTCTTTGCGACCCCATGAATCGCAGCACGCCAGACCTCCATGTTCATTACCGTCTCTCGGAGTTCACTCAGACTCACGTCCATCGAGTCCGTGATGCGATTCAGCCATCTCATCCTTTGTCGTCCCCTTCTCCTCCTGCCTCCAGTCCCTCCCAGCATCAGAGTCCTTTCCAATGAGTCAACTCTTCTCATGAGGTGGCCAAAATACTGGAGTTTCAGCTTTAGCATCAGTCCTTCCAAAGAAATCCCAGGGTTGATCTCCTTCAGAATGGACTGGTTGGATCTCCTTGCAGTCCAAGGGACTCTCAAGAGTCTTCTCCAACACCACAGTTCAAAAGCATCGATTCTTCGGCGCTCAGCTTTCTTCACAGTCCAACTTTCACATCCATACATGACCACAGGAAAAACCATAGCCTTGACTAGGCGGACCTTAGTCGGCAAAGTAATGTCTCTGCTTTTGAATATACTATCCAGGTTGGTCATAACTTTTCTTCCAAGGAGTAAGCGTCTTTTAATTTCATGGCTGCAGTCACCATCTGCAGTGATTTTGGAGCCCCAAAAAATAAAGTCTGACACTGTTTCCACTGTTTCCCCATCTATTTCCCATGAAGTGATGGGACCGGATGCCATGATCTTCGTTTTCTGAATGTTGAGCTTTAAGCCAACTTTTTCGCTCTCCTCCTTCACTTTCATCAAGAGGCTTTTTAGCTCCTCCTCACTTTCTGCCATAAGGGTGGTGTCATCAGCATATCTGAGGTTATTGATATTTCTCCCGGCAATCTTGATTCCAGCTTGTGTTTCTTCCAGTCCAGCGTTTCTCATGATGTACTCTGCATATAAGTTAAATAAGCAGGGAGACAATATACAGCCTTGACGTACTCCTTTTCCTATTTGGAACCAGTCTGTTGTTCCATGTCCAGTTCTAACTGTTGCTTCCTGACCTGCATACAGATTTCTCAAGAGGCAGGTTAGGTGGTCTGGTATTCCCATCTCTTTCAGAATTTTCCACAGTTTATTGTGATCCACACAGTCAAAGGCTTTGGCATAGTCAATAAAGCAGAAATAGATGTTTTTCTGGAACTCTCTTGCTTTTTCCATGATCCAGCGGATGTTGGCAATTTGATCTCTGGTTCCTCTGCCTGTTCTAAAACCAGCTTGAACATCAGGGAGTTCACGGTTCACATATTGCTGAAGCCTGGCTTGGAGAATTTTGAGCATTACTTTACTAGCGTGTGAGATGAGTGCAATTGTGCGGTAGTTTGAGCATTCTTTGGCATTGCCTTTCTTTGGAATTGGAATGAAAACTGACCTTTTCCAGTCCTGTGGCCACTGCTGAGTTTTCCAAATTTGCTGGCATATTGAGTGCAGCACTTTCACAGCATCATCTTCCAGGATTTGAAACAGCTCAACGGGAATTCCATCACCTCCACTAGCTTTGTTCTTAGTGATGCTTTCTAAGGCCCACTTGACTTCACATTCCAAGATGTCTGGCTCTAGATTAGTGATCACATCCTCATGATTATCTGGGTCGTGAAGATCTTTTCTGTACAGTTCTTCTGTGTATTCTTGCCACCTCTTCTTAATATCTTCTGCTTCTGTTAGGTCCATACCATTTCTATCCTTTATCGAGCCCATCTTTGCATGAAATGTTCCCTTGGTATCTCCAATTCTCTTGAAGAGATCTCTAGTCTTTCCCATTCTGTTGTTTTCCTCTATCTCTTTGCATTGATTGCTGAAGAAGGCTTTCTTATCTCTTCTTGCTATTCTTTGGAACTCTGCATTCAGATGCTTATATCTTTTCTTTTCTCCTTTGCTTTTCGCCTCTCTTCTTTTCAGTGCTATTTGTAAGGCTTCTCCAGACAGCCATTTTGCTTTTTTGCATTTCTTTTCCATGGGGATGGTCTTGATCCCTGTCTCCTGTACAATGTCACGAACCTCATTCCATAGTTCATCAGGAACTCTGTCTATCAGATCTAGGCCCTTAAATCTATTTCTCACTTCCACTGTATAATCATAAGGGATTTGATTTAGGTCATACCTGAATGGTCTAGCGGTTTTCCCTACTTTCTTCAATTTAAGTCTGAATTTGGAAATAAGGAGTTCATGATCTGAGCCACAGTCAGCTCCTGGTCTTGTTTTTGTTGACTGTATAGAGCTTCTCCATCTTTGGCTGCATAGAATATAATCAATCTGATTTCGGTGTTGACCATCTGGTGATGTCCATGTGTAGAGTCTTCTCTTGCATTGTTGGAAGAGGGTGTTTGCTATGACCAGTGCATTTTCTTGGCAAAACTCTATTAGCCTTTGCCCTGCTTCATTCCACATTCCAAGGCCAAATTTGCCTGTTACTTCAGGGGTTTCTTGACTTCCTACTTTAGCATTCCAGTACCCTATAATGAAAAGGACATCTTTTTTGGGTGTTAGTTCTAAAAGGTCTTGAAGGTCTTCATAAAACCGTTCAACTTCAGCTTCTTCAGCATTACTGTTTGGGGCATAGACTTGAATAACTGTGATACTGAATGGTTTGCCTTGGAAATGAACAGAGATCATTCTGTCATTTTTGAGATTGCATCCAAGTACTGCATTTCTCCATATTTACTGATGTTCTTGCTAGCATGGAATGGTATATCCTAAATTTCTGCCAGGCTGGTAGTTTAGAAGCAGTATACCTTATCCTCTTGTTTGCACTGCCTAGGCTATGAATAAATTGGGGAATTCATACATTCATTTAATATTTGGACTTCTATGAGACTCACTCAAATCATTTGTTGATTTTTCTCTATGTTGCTTGCCTTTTCTTCCCAGTGTATAGGTATTTAATGGTTGTTGGATTGATGACTCTTAGCTGTTGTTTAGACACTAAGTTGTGTCCGACTCGTGACCCTGTAGACTGTAGGCTGCCAGGCTCCTCTGTCCATAGGATTTTCTAGGCAAGAATACTGGAGTGGGTTGCCATTTCCCTGTCCAGGGGATCTTCTCAACCCAGGGATCAAACCTATATCTCCTGCCTTGGCAGGTGGGTTCTTTTACCACTGAGCCACCAGGGAAGTCCTACTGAAGATCTGCCCCATATTTTGCCAATAGTTTTCTCAGTCTATCACATGCCTTTGTGCTTTGTTTGTAACATATTTATCAAACACTTTTTTATTCCTTTGTATACAGTCAATTGTGTCTACATTTTGTCTTTATACATTTGGGGTTTATTACCTTTGTAGTATGATTTTCTTCATTCCAAATTTACACTGATAATCTCCTACTTTTTCTTCTAACATAGAAGACCTCAGCAAAACAAATGATTGCCTTAGCATTTAAAACCTAGGCAAGAATACTGGAGTGGGTTGCCATTTCCTTGTCCAGGGGATCTTCTCGACCCAGGGATCAAACCTATATCTCCTGCCTTGGCAGGTGGGTTCTTTTACCACTGAGCCACCAGGGAAGCTACTATCTGCTCCATATTTTGCCAATAGTTTTCTCAATCTATCACATGCCTTTGCACTTTGTTTGTAACATATTTATCAAACACTTTTTTATTCCTTTGTATACAGTCAATTGTGTCTACATTTTGTCTTTATACATTTGGGGTTTATTACCTTTGTAGTATGATTTTCTTCATTCCAAATTTACACTGATAATCTCCTACCTTTTCTTCTAACATAGAAGACCTCAGCAAAACAAATGATTGCCTTAGCATTTAAATAATTTTCTCTTTCAGTTAAAGCAACATCAGCAACAAACTAATCAAATATGTTAAAATTAGGACAAATTGAATTTAATTAATAAATTAGGATACACATTTCATAAAAGTATTTATTCAATAAATTAATTTAATATACTAAATTCAATTTGTCTTAATTTTAATATACATGTATATTGTATCTTTAATAAGGGTATTGTATATTTGATTCCTGATAACTGTTTATAACAATTCCCCAAGACAAAATGGCATCTTTTTCTTTAAGCTTATTAAAAAATGGCTTCAATAGCTTTCAGACTTATTATCATTTTATTAAGTTGTTCGTGGTGGTTTAGTCACTAAGTCATGTCCAACTCTTGCTACACCATGGACTGTAGCCTGCCAGGCTCCTCTGCCCATGGGATTCTCCAGGCAAGAATACTGGAGTGGGTTGCAATTTCCTTCTCCAGGGAATCTTCCTACCCCAGGAAGATTATTAAGTAGACCAATTCTCAAATGCTAATACATAAATGTCCACAATTAATTTATAGGGAGATAAACAGAGAAGTGCAAAGAAATGTGTGATAGAAAAGTTTGTGGGAATTTATTTAGAAGACCAAGCTTCGATTTTCTCTCACCTACTATTGTGTATAGAAAAGAAAGTTCTAATATTGTAAAGTAATTAGCCTCCAATTAAAATAAATAAATTTATATTTTAAAAAAGAAAATTTAAATATAGTCTCTCTGAGATCTGCCATTCAGAACTTTCACAAGGTTCATTTTAAACTGAAAGCACCACTGTTAGAGCTCTTCTAGATCTAGGCCACAGCTGTTCGCTCAGCTACAATCTGGCTCTCTTCCTTTACTTTTCATGTTGTGCTTCTTATGATTCTTAAAACATTATCTGCTTTAAGCTGACACAGTTTGTGCTAACCATAAAGTACTTAACTAAAGGCTTCTACTTAACTTCTAAAGACTATGGAGAATGTTATTTTCTGCATATTAAAAAAAATTAGTATATCTGAGGATATTCAGAGCTCACTAAATGTTGGTTGACATAGCAGAGAATTAGTAGCCTTGGGTTCTGCTTACATTGATAAGATGCTCACATTTGGTTGGCTGAGGCAGAGATTAGGATTTCAGGGTGTGTTAATGAATTGAGAGCTAAGTTTTAGAATGAAGTGAGCAGTGCTGAGTGAATGTATTTCCAGGTCCTGAAGTTCAGTAAGGTTTAGTATCATAACAGAGAAATCAAACAGCATTAGAGTGTCTGCAAGAAGGTTGAGAAAACATTAGGCTGTAAATCCTCCAAAGACTGGAAAAGCTTAACACTTAAGCACCTAAAGTTAGGATGGGTTTCTCAGATGGCTAAGTGGTAAAGAATCCACCTGCTAACACAGGAGACTCATGGGTTCAATCCATGGGTCAGGAAGATCCACTGGAGGAGGAAATGATAACTCACTCCGGTATTCTTGCCTGGAAAAATCCCTTGGACAGAGGAGCCTGGCGGGCTATCACCCATGGGGTCACAAAGAGTCAGACACCACTGAGTGACTGAGTGCACATGCCAGTATGTGAAGGTAGAGTAGCAATTCAATCAAGTTAGCGGAATACTTAAAACAAACCCAAATGAAACTATAATAACAACAATCCTGAGTCCAGATACACTATTGATGACAAAGATCACAAATATGGCTACCAGGTGGAAAGTCAAATATATAGAATAATACTGTTCAAAGATAGATAAATGCTCTGTGTTTACAGGGTGGTTGGGGGAGAATGGACCAGTAGAGACATGACCTTCCTTAATGATAACTAACCTGTTTGCTTCATCTTAGGAGCAGACAGCAATGGGATTTTATGTAATTCATTGCAGGGCAGAATCCATTGGGATTCACCAGTCACATTTAAAATGTGACTTCTCTGGAGCCAGATTAAGGAAGTAGCAGTAACTCAATGGACGGTGGAATAAATAGGTGGAGAACAGCTAGGTATTCATCAAATAACTCTGAGCGCAGTTCCTCAGAAAATTATTTTACCTGTAGCAAAAATACATTCGATGGTTCCTGCTTTGAGAAACATTTCCAGAGAATATCTGATTTAAGGATGATGGGGTAAAGCTGGCATTTCTATTCCTTCCTATTACCCCAGAGCAACAAGAAATACCAAACACAAAATTAACAAATCAATTTTTGTGAAACTAGGAGACAGCTAGACCCACAAAGTAAAAACTAGATAGAAGGGTTGGCAAAGTCTGAGAAGACTGAACAGGAGGGCATGTGGGAGGAAGAGGAGAAAGTGTATAGCCTCTGCTGGTCTTTAGCACAACTAGTACTACATGTGGTTCTGGAAGCTAGGGCATTTTGTGGGCTGAAAAATCAAGATCCTTTGTTTACAAAAGCATCTGTTTACAAGATGCTTGCTTGTTCTTGTAGTTTAAATTCCTTTGAGCCAAGTTAAGTTTCTGAAAGCAAGAGAGAGGGTTTTTTTTTTTTTTTTTTTTTTTTTGAAGACATCACACAAACTATATCTGTGGGATTCTATTTGACAACAGGGGAGAACAAAGTCTTCGTATTTTGCAGAGATCCATGGCAGAGGCTACATGGAGACACACAAAACCCTGGGTCATAAGGAAAAAAAATCTAGCTAGCTGGGAACNTTTTTTTTTTTTTTTTTTTTGAGACATCACACAAATTATATCTGTGGGATTCTATTTGACAACAGGGGAGAACAAAGTCTTGGTATTTTGCAGAGATCCATGGCAGAGGCTACATGGAGACACACAAAACCCTGGGTCATAAGGAAAAAAAATCTAGCTAGCTGGGAACATAGCTTTAGCCCATGTCCAAATATTTAGTTGTGGCTTATGCGCTTTATAATATTTTTTTATTCTGAGCTTTATAATAATTTTCCTTAATATAAAGAAAAAAACAGTTCACAATATTCTGGCAACTCACTTACAATTTTGAACAAATCAAAGGGCAAATGTCTAAAATTACCTTAAATACACCCTGGAGTTTGGTATTTTTCAAAATACAAATACAGCATAGGGTCAAAATATTCACGATATTATTGAACTTGGATTTTAACCATAATAAAGAAAAAACACACAGGCACACACACATATACTCTTTGTAATACCTATATAGTTAATAATCATAGGAAATGACTTCTTACCAAGTATCTGTTGTTATTTGTAGAATATAAAGGCAAATTAAATGGGAGAAAGAGGAAAACACTTCCTTTCCTGGCTCAAGTCTCAGTGATCATGTCCCTATTCATACATATATAATGAGTTCCTATTCCAGTGATCATGTGTGGATGTGAGAGTTGGACTGTGAAGAAAGCTGAGCACCGAAGAATTGATGCTTTTGAACTGTGGTGTTGGAGGAGACTCTTGAGAGTTCCTTGGGCTGCAAGGAGGTTCAATCAGTCCATCCTAAAGGAGATCAGTCCTGGGTGTTCTTTGGAAGGACTGATGCTGAAGCTGAAACTCCAACACGTTGGCCACCTCATGTGAAAAATTGACTCATTGGAAAAGACCCCGATGCTGGGAGGGATTGGGGGCAGGAGGAGAAGGGGATGACAGGATGAGATGTCTGGATGGCATCACTGACTTGATGGACATGAGTTTGGGTAAACTGCAAGAGTTGGTGATGGATAGGGAGGCCTGGCGTGCTGTGATTCACGGAATCACAAAGAGTCGGACATGACTGAGCAACTGAACTGAACTGATTCTTCACATGTTTGAGGAAAGAGAAGAATGTGATGTCATCCTTGGCTTCAAGTAGTTCACAACTTGAGAAATTAATGGTGCTTGCACATGTATACATTATTAAAAGCATGTTATTTAAATGTCAATATAAGATCTCTCACACAGTTTTATAAGAGAATGGATCAAGATTTACTTGTATATTTAAACTCCATGCTTTTCATTTGAGGGAGTTTAAAAAAAATGCTATTCCTTAAAAAATGCTATTTTAGTTAAGGCAATTAGAATGACCATGTTTTGTCGAAGCTAAGGTGCCATTTGTTTGCTGTAAGAGGTACCACAGTGTCAGAGATACTGAAGTGTCGGGGGTAGGGGGGAAGTACATCTTCCAAATACAGCATTAAGGCTCTTAAACAGCTGCTACATTCTCCAATGTTGGGGCAGTGCCCAGCCCACAGTGGGCCCTCAGAACATTTGTTGACTGAGTGAGAGTATCTGCTTTCCAATCCTATCCAATCCACACTGAACTATACACAGCTTTCAAATGTACCAGGTGTTGTCAACATTTTATGTTAATCACTCAGCCTGTAAGAGATGAAGGACTAACTGAAACTTCTTGACACAGTGCTTAGACAAAAAACCCAATATTGTTGAATAAGAAATATTTCCTTTAAGTAGACACACGTATTTGCAGAATGTGTTTTAAAGAGATTAATAATAATAAGACAACCAAGTTCTCATTTCATAAGTAAATTTTTGATAGTGCATGTGATTTCTGTGGCTTCCCATTGTCTTGAGGTATCATCTGATTTAATACTCTCTATCAAGTATATGGTTCAGGAGGGCATAAATAATATATATTACTAGAACTAATAAAAGAAAGACAAATTTGTATTTTAAAAATGTTTAAAAAATGGGAAAACTGTATTAAATCTAAATAATGCTCAAAATTCTCCAAGTCAGGCTTCAGCAATATGTGAATCTTGAACCTCCAGATGTACAAGCTGGTTTTAGAAAAGGTAGAGGAACCAGAGATCAAGTTGCCAACATCCTCTGGATCGTCAAAAAAGCGAGAGAGTTCCAGAAAAACATCTATTTCTGCTTTATTGACTATGCCAAAGCCTTTGACTGTGTGGATCAAAATAAACTGTGGAAAATTCTTCAAGAGATGGGAATACCAGACCACCTGACCTGGCTCTTGAGAAACCTATATGCAGGTCAGACAGCAACAGTTAGAACTGGACATGGAATAACAGTCTGGTTCCAAATAGGAAAAGGAGTACGTCAAGGCTGTATATTGTCACCCTGCTTATTTAAATTCTATGCAGAGTACATCATGAGAAATGCTGGGCTGGAAGAAGCAAAAGCTGGAATCAAGATTGCTGGGAAAAATATCAATCACCTCAGATATGCAGATGACGCCATCCTTATGGTAGAAAGGGAAGAGGAACTAAAAAGCCTCTTGATGAAAGTGAAAGAGGAGAGTGACAAAATTGGCTTAAAGCTTAAGATTCAGAAAACGAAGATCATGGCATATGGTCCCATCACTTCATGGCAAATAGATGGAGAAACAGTGGAAACAATGTCAGACTTTATTTTGGGGGGCTCCAAAAATCACTGCAGATGGTGATTGCAGCCATGAAATTAAAAGACACTTACTCCTTGGAAGGAAAGTTATGACCAACCTCGATAGCATATTCAAAAGCAGAGACATTACTTTGCCAACAAAGGTCCGTCTAGTCAAGGCTATGGTTTTTCCAGTGGTTATGTATGGATGTGAGAGTTGGACTGTGAAGAAAGCTGAGTGCCAAAGAATTGATGGTTTTGAACTGTGGTGTTGGAGAAGACTCTTGAGCATCCCTTGGACTGCAAGGAAATCCAACCAGTCCATTCTGAAGGAGATTGGTCCTGGGTATCCTTTGGAAGGAACGATGCTAAAGCTGAAACTCCAGTACTTTGGCCACCTCATGTGAAGAGTTGACTCATTGGAAAAGACTCTGATGCTGGGAGGGATTGGGGGCAGGAGGAGAAGGGGACGACAGAGGATGAGATGGCTGGATGGCATCACTGACTCGATGGAAGTGAGTTTGAGTGAACTCCGGGAGTTGGTGATGGACAGGGAGGCCTGGTGTGCTGCAGTTCATGGGATTGCAAAGAGTCTGACATGACTGAGTGACTGAACTGAACTGAAACATTTTGTAGTTGAATTTACTTAAAAACCCTAGTAGATTAATTTTCATTTATTTCACTTGAAGGTCAAATTGTTCAATAGCACTAGTTATTTACTTAAACTGACAGCCTGGTGATAACCTTCCTGCAACAGCTTAAAATTTTGGATAACTAATAATTCATTAAAACAAGTGGCTTTCTATAATTTACACATTCATCTCATTATGAAAATAAATATTTAAAAAAATGAAGTGGGTTTAATGTTGATACCAAAGACAGTTTTCCATATGATTTTACTTACATAGCTTTATTTTTCTCCCCAAATCTAAAGTGCCTAAACAAAGAAATATCTGTAATAATTTGCTTGACTACAGCAGACAGAATCACAGGACTATGAATTAATAAATTGGTTGTCTTCCACTTCATAATGAGTTTATGGGCATTCCAACAAAATGTCAATTGTTAATAATATGCTTTTCAGTTTTAGCATATAATATTTGGATGTTTATATCTTAAAATTATGCAGGAGGACTAAATGGAACAAGTAAGAAAGACTAACATTTTTTTAAAGATGAAGAAACCTAAAAAATTATATGGATTGTGATTTTATTTCAAAACAAGTTTATTTGTAACAGAGTTAAGGTCAGTCTCATTACTTGTAATTTGGGAAGAATCAACTCTTTCTAGTTTCTACTAATTGCTTTGTCATATAGAGAGGCAAAGGTCAATAAAAATTAAACAGCTTGGTTATCACGGTGGAGGACTGGAAAACTGTAAAAGGCAAAGTTCCTCTTTGGAAGACACTTATACGTGGGGAATGATACAAATAACAAATGACATTTTCTACAGCATACATTATCAGTTTTGACTGGAATAGTCTTGTGAATGAATTTGGAAAGGCAGAAATTAATATTCTAATTCTATCACAGGAGAAATTGAGATTTAGAGAGGTTCTGATTTGCATAAGGTCAAAGTATTTAATGTTATTGTTTGACTAAACTCAGAACATTTACCCCAGAATAAATTACTTAAAAAACATTTTAAACCATGATAGAGGAAGTCTAAACAGTAATATCTCAGTTCTTGAAGCTTGTGAAAATTATAATGTCAAATGTCAGAAATGAACAGAAGGTAATTTGAGGGAACTGGTGGAGTTGAAATTTAATGTCTGTCTTTTGGCTTCTTTAGAAAGAACTGAGAGTTATGTGCGGTAGTCAGAGAGATGGGCATCAAAATATCCCTTTCATAGCTGGTATCTTACACTTGGCCCCATCTTCAAATGTGTCCAGAGCTCACTCACTTCTTACCACCTCATCTGCCACTACTCTAACCTGAGCCATAAGCATCTCTTGTCTGTGCTGTTGTACTAGCCTCCTACCTGGTCTCCCTGCCTGTCCTTTTCTCCCTTGCGGAACACTGCAGCAAGAGCAAGCCTTTTACAACGTCACCAATGGCTTCCTTTCTCACTTAAGAGTAAAGCACAAGTGAAAAAGTGCAAGTGTTAGTCTCTCAGTCTTGTCTGACTCTTTGTGAGCCCACCAGGCTCCTCTGTCCATGGAATTCTCCAGGCAGGAATACTAGAGTGGGTAGCCATTCCCTTCTGCAGAGAATCTTCCAGGCCCAGGGACTGAACCCAGTTCTCCCGCATTGCAGGCAGATTCTTTATTGTCTGATCCCTCAGGGAAGCCCAGAGTAAAAGTACAACATCCACACAATGTCCTACTACCTTTCTATCATTTCCTTATTCACTTTGTTCAAGCAGCTTGTCCTTCTAGACCATTCATGATATTTGTATTTGCTGTTAAAGTATCTGGAATACTTCAGTTATCCACATAACTTGATCAGTCACTTTGGGGTATTCATTCAACAGTCACCTTCCAAGAGAGGCCTCTCTATCTGACACTGTAGTCCTGCTTCCTCCTATTTCCATGCTTTTTCTTCTTAGCATTCGCCATCATTTAATAAGCTATCTATTTCACTACTTCATCTTGCTCATTATGATTCTCCCACTTAAGTGAAATGACATGAGGGTGGAAAACTTCAGCAGTTTTATTCAATGCTGTGTTCTAGAGCCTTGAGCAGTGCCTGCCATGTAAAAGCTGTCCAATATATAGTAGTTGACAAAAAAAAATAAAATTTAATGGAGAGTCATTAAAGCTGTATAAATACAAGAGTGCATGGGAGAAAGAATGAGATGAATGCTGCAAAATAATTGAGTATTCTAACCTACACTATGTGAAGAATGGCATTACTGGTGTTCCACTATCATGCAGAAAATTCCTAATGTCATGTGACACATCTTGTAGTCAAACAACTCTCCCAAATTCTCAACATAGTCACTAAGCCTTCACCATGTAGCTGCCTTTAGTGCCATTGGTGATTGTCTCAGCTTTTTTTTTTTTTCCTAAAGAAAATAATAGCTTATGACATGAACTGAACACTGTGTAATACATTAATCGCTTGATATATATTTTCTCAATTAATTCAATATCACCCTATTTTTTCAAATAGGGAAACAGGCTTGGAAGAAGCTCAACAACTTTCCTAAGTGATGTGACTGGGATTTGGATCCAAAGTGTTTTTTTTTTCAGAGACTCAGCTTATATAATGATATTATTCTGTCTCTTAATAGAGGCCATCTGGTGTGACTTCCAAGTGTTTCCTGATAATCTCTCCTGTCTTTCTTTCTTGATATCTTAGCAGAAATGTTATTCCTTCTGTTTTAGGCTAATACACCACTCATATTTTAGAAGCCTATTCTTCTAATTATTTATGTTACCATGAACCTTCAAGTCCCCTCTGTACACTGATGCCTTTTAAGCAAAATACAGACTAAAATGTCTCCCATCTGAAAAATGAAAATAAATAAATAAATAAAAATAAAAACAAGAGAAAATAAATGTAAACAAAATTTTTGGCTTCATCATGTATCTACACACTCTGCATCTTTCTTCAGTTACAGCTTTTATTCTCTGCTTTCTTATATTTTTTTAAAAAGTTTTCTTTTTAAAATTTAATTGGAATATAATTGCTTTACAATGTTGTATTAGTTTCCACTGTATAGCAAAGTGCTTCCTTTTACATCAAGCATGAACTATATATATCTCCTTGTCATTCACACTTCCTTATCAATTCACGTTTATTTATCCCGACTTTCATGGTGGCTCAGATGGTAAAGTGTCTGCCTACAATGAGGGAGACTCAGGTTCGATCCCTGGGTCAAGGAGGATCCCCTGGAGAAGGAAATGGCAATCCACTCCAGTACTCTCGTCTGGAAAATCCCATGGACAGAGGAGCTTCGTAGGTTACAGTCCACGGGGTCACAAAGAGTTGGACACGACTGAGCAACTTCACTTTCATGCCCAGCCTTCTGCTGAAAAGATTTGTGCTTCCTAGTTATAAATTATGTCATTCTTTTTTTTTCCTGTACCACTTGATACAGCTAAAGACTCTCTCGTTTGAGATCTTATCTTCCCTTTTATCCTATGATGTCAGTCTCACCTAGTCCTTTTTCTCCCTTTTTTTAAATAGCGTATTATTCACTGTTCCAGGGCTTCTCTTCCACGACTTGCCCCATTCACAGAGTTCAGTCCTCAGCTTGAAACTGCATTCATCCTCTCTAATCCTCTTTGGCATTCTCTGTGCCACTCTCATGGTTTTAAGTTCAAATTTTATGACTCCTATTTATGACTTCAAATTTTATGACTCAAATTTATGTCTTCAATATCCCTCGCTCAGACCTTTCCCTCCGGTCCGCATCTATATTTCTCTTTGCCTATTGGACATCATAAACTAGATGGCCACAGACATCTCAAAATCAGCGTTAACAATAAACACATGATCTAGCCTGTCACTTTTCTTCCAGTCAAAAAAGTTACTCTTCTCCTGTTCTTCCTGAACTGGACAATGTCCACCTTTCACATTCAGTTTTGCAACTCAAAAATAAGAGAGTCACAAGGGACACTCCTTCTTATTCATATCCACAATAAGTTCATCCTAAAAATACAATCCCGCCTTGCAAATTCCTATATTCTCAAATTCCCTTTTTTTCCTCCATTTAAAAAAAACTGTGGTAAATACGCATAGCATAAAATTTACCATCTTAACCCCTCTAAATGTACAGCTCAGTGGTATTAAAAACATTCACATGGTGGCATTAAATATATTCACCAATCCTCCCCATGACTTTTTCATTTTGTTTTGACTTCCTCTTAATGCTATTGGCAATGCTTAATTAAAGCACAAGTTATTTCTTAATTGACTTATGACAATACCCAAGACCTCCTTATTCATCTGCTGAATTTTCATTCAGGTCCCTTCTGAATGAAATTTATTTCATTTTATCTATTATTTCTATGTATCTCTTTATTTCAATTTAGGTGTCAGTAAATTTTCCAGAAATTAACATCGTTCCTCCATACTTACTCTTGATTGTTTGCTATCTAATCTTTAGGATAAGGTCCACATATCCTAATTGGTAAGGCCAGCTTATTTAGGTGATTCCCTATTTACCCCTGTAGCTTTACTTTTCATTGCCTTGATACCTCTATCCAATGTAAACAGCATAGGACCCAGACAAGAACATATGTGCACACATATGTACCCATTTTATATTACAGTCACACTGAAATGAAATAGGTTATCTGATGCATCAGAATATCTTTGCTGCATATATTTCTGTTAGGCCAGAATACTGGAGTGGGTAGCTTTTCCCATCTCCAGATTTTCCCAACCCAGGGACTGAACCCAGATCTCCCGCATTGCAGGCAGATTCTTTACCAGCTGAGCCAGAAGGGAAGCCCATATTTCTATTAGGCTTGCTTCAAATCCTGAATGCACAAATACATGCACACAATCCAAAGATAGAAATTTGCTATTATAAATTCCCAGTTTGCTATGCAGCTTTCCTCTTTGCCCTAGAAAAAGTATTTATATTCATGCTAGCCTGATTTTCATTGCAACTTGATGTTGCTGCTGCTGCTGCTGCTAAGTCACTTCAGTCGTGCCCGACTCTGTGTGACCCCATAGACGGCAGCCTACCAGGCTCCCCCATCCCTGGGATTCTCCAGGCAAGAATACTGGAGTGGGTTGCCATTTCCTTCTCCAATGCATGAAAGAGAAAAGTGAAAGTGAAGTCGCTCAGTCTGTCCGACTGTTAGCGACCCCATGGACTGCAGCCCACCAGGCTCCTCCATCCATTGGATTTTCCAGGCAAGAGTACTGGGGTGGGGTGCCATTGCCTTTCCCGACAACTTGATGTTAGGTATATGCAAATAATAATGGAACTGTGTTGTTTCCACAATCCCTTTTTCTCTGATAATCCTTTTTTTTGGGGGGCTGCACTGGGTCTTCATTGCTGCACGTGGGTTTTCTCTAGCTGTGGCAAGCCAGGGCTGTTCTCTAGTTGCAGTGCACAGGCTTCGCATTGTGGCGGCTTTTCATGTTGCAGAGCACAGGCTTTAGGCCTGTGGGCTGCAGTGGTTGTGTTACAGGGGCTTAGCTGCCCCTCAGCATGTGGAATCTACCCGATTCAGGGGTGGGATCTATGCCCCTGCATTGGAAGGTGGATTCTTAACTACTGGACCACCAGGGAAATCCCCTGATGATCTTAACCTATGTTTCCCCCTCACCTCTTGTCCTTTAGAGTGGCAACTAACTTTGCAATGGATACTTCAATTTCAGACTTCTCCGAGTATCATAAATCCTCTCAGTAACTGATTCACCACACTATCCTTGCTTGTCAGTAATGGGAGGAGAGGACTTACTGAGTAACTGAAGCGAGGACATTTTGAGTGATTGTCCTCTACTTCCACAGAAACTATGATACTAATTCAAACTAATAAACAGTTGGGGACACCAGGATCAGAAACAAGAGATGACTCACGTGTTACCTCACCACAAATTCATCAGCCTTTGATTTCTCTTTCTTGCCTAAGCTTCAGAAGGGCCAGAAAGACCTTAAATACCCTGCAGCAATGTCAAGGAGAGGGCAAGACCTGACAGACTGCTGTCTTTTTTCTTTTTTTTTAACGCACGCATGGTGTTCTCTTGCAACAAGAATCATACTAGTTAAACGTAAGTTTGAGTTCTCAATTAAGAAACAGACACTAGTAGTTGCCTTTGTTTCTGGTAAATCCGAAAGAGGAAAAGTTAATTCACTTGATGGTTAGAAGTTGTTGCTGTTGGTGTTCAGTTGCTCAGTCATGTCCAATTCTTTGCGACGTCAGGGACTGCAGCATGCCAGGCTTCCCTGTCCTTCACCACCTTGCTCAAACCCACGTCCATTGAGTTGGTGATGTCATCCAACCATCTCATCCTCTCCTCCTGCCTTCAGTCTTTCTGAGCATCAGGTTAGAGGTTGGTACAAGTCAAATTGATTCCTTGCCATGGTCATGAACAGATAGACACACCTTCTTTCTCCAGATCTACTTGGATAGACTTCTTTCCAAAGAGGTTCAGGTTATATATCATGATTTTCAGACACCATTCCCTGATTCTCCCATCTGAATTAGAAGACATCTTTTTGTGATTCCTTTGTATATACCTAAATAACATTTAATACACTGAGCCATAATTATTCATCAACTTAACTTTTATCCCTATTCCAGCAGAATATAAAAAGGGGAATGAGTTTTATCTAACTTGCATTACCAGGGGCAAGCAGTGTATAACTGTACACTGGGCACAACGTGTAGTTAGTAATGTTAGTACAATTTAAAAGAGAATGATGCAGGAAAATGGAAGGTAAAGAAATGGAAAGGAAGGACAGGAAAAAAAGTGAGAGGGAAGGAATTTAGGAAAATGGACCTAATTCATTGAGCATACAGTAACTCTCAAACTTAAGTTTCTAAGCCATCTTTACAGCTAAATTCATGACTATTGTGATATCCAAATGTACCAAAAATTACTCTACTGAGCAAAGATGAGCTTTTAATTCTGCTCTCATTGACAATGGTGGTAGTCATTACTTACCTCTCTGTGAGAGCACAATGAAGCAATAATTGCAATTTCAAAGCAGTCTTTAAGTAGACATTAGATGTCATACCATAACTCCACCAAAGAAACTGTCATGGTCAATTAGGTGAATAATCATTGCTTTAAAAAGTCATTAAATAGTTTTAATGATGGGCAAATAGACTATGATAATTAAAATTAAACAGCTCATTCCCTCTAATCTCTCTGATTATGGAGATAACAAGTATGTAGAAACTGAAGAAGAAGAAAATTCTTATTATACTTTATAAACACTTTTAATATTTAAATATTTTAAACAATCACAAGAAATCACAATATTGCTTGGTTTTCGTCAATATTTCTTTAAGTAAATTTTTTTAAATATCTGATGGAAAATGGTAGTCACTGAAAGGGAAAACTTATTTTTTATAGGAATTTTCAAATACATTTTTAGCTTTCTATTATTTCATGTTGAAATTCAATAATATGATTTTTGTGAATAAGAAAAGGGATCAAATTAGAGTCAAATAATTGGGGGCAATTCTTAAAGAGTTGCAAAATACCTCTGTCACCATCTTATCTAGTTTCCATTGGTTTACATATTTTATTCTGGGTTTTTTCTATTGTATTTCTAAGAATTATAGTCTTTTTGCATTCAGCAAACATTTACTGATTGATTACTACATGGAATATTATGCAAATATTTTTTATTTAAAGCTTATATATTCAACCAGTCTAAAAATTCAAAATGTTCATTTTTATCTTTTAAGCTTTTCAATTGATTAAATTTGGATTGGGAGGCTTTAAATGACTCTATTACCATTTAGAAGGTGATACTAGACAGAACTTGGTCTTCTGATCCCAGGTTAAGTATTTTCTTACTAGTCCAAAGCTTCCCAGAATTACCCTTTCAATACACCAGAGATTTTGACAAACCACTGTGAATCACTGCCAAGTGGATGAAGGATTTGGAACTCAGCATTACCCCAAATTCCCTTTTCTTTTCCATTTGAACAATGACAGTAATACAAAAGGGAGACTTTACAGAAGGTTTTTCAACTATATTGCAATCTTAACAAAGCCTATTTAAAATCTCTTGTTTAATTCTTCCACCCAAATATCCTCATTACCTGTGCCAATCTTAGCTTTCTTTTCTCCTTAAATTTACCATTCTTGTCATGATGTAAATGTTTATCTGTGTCTTCTCTCTGTTTCTCCTCCTTCTTTCCCCTTTCCTGGCCTTCTTTTTCTGTCTTTTCCTTCTTTCCCTTCTGATCATGTATACACTGTTTCTCTTTCGCCTTTGCTTTTGTTCTTTCTTCTCACTTTCCTCTTCTCTTCTCCAGATCTCATTCTCAATGTCTGAGAATCTCATGATTCATTTTTCACTCCTACATAGAGCAACAATCAGTTCAGCCTTATCTTTTATTCCCAAATGTCAACACTCAAATTTTCAAGGGCATTAAAAACACAAAAGGACATTCCATTTAAAAGAATCAGACATCTAAGAACCTAAGAAAGCAGTTTAGTGGTACTCTTCCTTTACTGAAATAATCCGGGGGTAGTTAAGACCTAAATGAACAACAAACAGAGCGAGAGAGGGACAGATTTCCCCAAGGAAGATATTATTGAATTAAATTCTTCCATTCATATTACCTAATGTTGGTGAATGTATCAAGAAATGTTAGTGACAATGCAAACTAGAATATTTCCTGAGGTGACTGTTTATGTATCTATGATTTTAAAACTTATGTATTTTTGGCCAACCAGAGTTCAGTTTTAGTCCTATGTTCTAAGAAAACTATTAAACACACATTATCTAGAAAATCAGTGGAACATTGTTTATAAGCAAAATTGGAAGGGTTATTAATAAATAATTTAACACTGCTGCTGCTACTGCTGCTAAGTCACTTCAGTCGTGTCCGACTCTGTGTGACCCCATAGACGGCAGCCCACCAGGCTCCCCTGTCCCTGAGATTCTCCAGGCAAGAACACTGGAGTGGGTAATTTAACACATGATGATATAATCTAACAGAATGTGGTACATTATTAAAGTAAAAAAGTATATTTATATGTTTCAATATGAAATATATAAGGAATTATTTCCAGAAGTCTTTTTAAATCATGATCATAGAGAGGAACTATAGTATGGTCTATTTCCATTGTAATATCAGGATAATTAAGGACTGTATTATGATAGAGCAGGAAAATGAATATACTCATAGAGCAAAGAGACTATGTGAGTTTTCCCATTTGTAATAAAGAACAGCCTTTGATCCTCCTTATTGATAAAGATTTGGAAGAGTGCATTGACCAGATCAATAGCTACACCCTGCATACCTCATTATTCTCTCCAGTGAAGATACCTCATTTTGCATGGTAGCTGTGATTGGGGCTACCACTTGGCAAAATTTATGGAGCTAAACATCATCTGCCACTATCTATTTAATTTTTGCAGAGCCCAACAAATGTATTGCTTGAAGATGTAATGGATACCACCACCCCTAAATCTTTTATGGTGGCATTTATCCCCACACTTCCTTTTAGTATGTATTATTGCTTCTGATTTATAATATTGATGAGTTAAGGAAGTTTCAAGGACTTCATACTTCTTTTCAGGTCAGAATTACTTCATTTACAGTTACAATGGGGTAAGAGAATACTAAGAGGCACCTAGGTGGATCACTTATATTCCTTCCACATTCATTTTGTAGAAACAGTATTATGTCCTCCTGGTGGTTAGGATAAATTACTCCCGCAAAGATAATGATTTCTCTTGGTTCCTAGACATAGTTCAGCTCACTTCAGTCACTCACTCATGTCTGACTCTGCGACCCCATGGACCGCAGCACGCCAGGCCTCCCTGTCCGTCACCAACTTCTGAGTTTACCCAAACTCATATCCGTTGAGTCGGTGATGCCATCCACCCATCTCATCCTCTGTCATCCTTCTCCTCCTGCCTTCAATATTTCCCAGCGTCAGGATCTTTTCAAATGAGTTTAGTTCTTTGCATCAGGTAGCCAAAATATTGGAGTTAGACACAGTTCAGTTCAGTTGCTCAGTCGTGTCCGACTCTTTGCAACCCCATGAATCGCAGCATGCCAGGCCTCCCTGTCCATCACCAACTCCCGGAGTCCACTCAGATTCATGTCCATTGAGTCAGTGATACCATCCAGCCATCTCATCCTCGGTGGTCCCCTTCTTCTCCTGCCCCTAATCCCTCCCAGCATCAAAGTCTTTTCCAATGAGTGAACTCTTCGCATGAGGTGGCCAAAATACTGGAGTTTCAGCTTTAGCATCATCCCTTCCAAAGAAATCCCAGGGTTGATCTCCTTCAGAATGGACTGGTTGGATCTCGTTGCAGTCCAAGGGACTCTCAAGAGTCTTCTCCAGCACCACAGTTCAAAAGCATCAATTCTTCAGCGCTCAGCCTTCTTCACAGCCCAACTCTCACATCCATACATGACTACTGGAAAAACCATAGCCTTGACTAGAAGGACCTTACTCTGCAAAGTAATGTCTCTGCTTTTGAATATGCTATCTAGGTTGATCATAACTTTTCTTCCAAGGCATAAGCATCTTTTAATTTCATGGCTGCAATCACCATCTACAGTGATTTTGGAGCACCCCAAAAATAAAGGCTGACACCGTTTCCCCATCTATAGCCCATGGAGTTATGGGACTGGATGCCATGATCTTCGTTTTCTGAACTTTGTTCACTCTCCTCTTTTACTTTTATCAAGAGGCTTTTTAGTTCTTCTTCACTTTCTGCCATAAGGGTGATATTCTGGTGGCCACCATAGCTTATAACTCAGTGGGAACTTTATTGCGTCCACATGCAAGATGGCACCACTTGTGAAAACAAGGATTACTACTCCTGCAGAGCCCAGAGTTGTGGGAATGGTAACATCAAGGTTAAATCACTTGATCCAATGGTAATGGTCTCACTCTTATACTTTCTTTGCTATGAAGTATATGCCCTGTTTGGGTGTTGTGATGTATCAGTTCAGTTCAGTTCAGTCACTCAGTCATGTCCGACTCTTTGCAACCCCACGAATAGCAGCACGCCAACCCTCCCTGTCCATCATCAACTCCTGGAGTTCACTCAAACTCATGTCCATCGAGTCGGTGATGCCATCCAGCAATCTCATCCTCTGTTATCCCCTTCTCCTCCTGCCCCCAATCCCTCCCAGCATCAGGATCTTTTCCAATGAGTCAACTCTTCATATGAGGTGGCTGAAGTATTGGAGTTTCAGCTTTAGCATCAGTCTTTCCAAAGAACATCCAGGATTGATCTCCTTTAGGATGGACTGATTGGACCTCCTTGCAGTCCAAAGGATTCTTAAGAATCTTCCCTAACACCACAGTTCAAAAGCATCAATTCTTCGGTGCTCAGCTATCTTCTCAATCCAAGTCTCACATCCATACGTGACCACTGGAAAAACCATAGCCTTGACTAGATGGGCCTTTGTTGGAAAAGTAATATCTCTGCTTTTGAATATGCTATCTAGGTTGGTCATAACTTTCCTTCCAAGGAGTAAGCACCTTTTAATTTCATGGCTGCAATCACCATCTGCAGTGATTTGGGAGCCCCCCAAAATAAAGTCTGACACTGTTTCCACTGTTTCCCCATCTATTTCCCATGAAGTGATGGGACCAGATGCCATGATCTTAGTTTTCTGAATGTTGAGCTTCAAGCCAACTTTTTCACTCTCCTCTTTCACTCTGTATAGGACTACCTAATTGTGGATTAAGCATTTCATAAGACCTCAGACAGTGTTATTGGCTAAGACTCTGAGGGCAGGAAAAGCAAGCCCACACTTGGAATTGGTAACTGTCTTCATGAGGATGAACTTCTGACCCTTCCAAATAGAAGAGAAACAATTTAATCTCCCTGCTTCTATACCAAAGGTGGAATGATGGTTTCTGTTCTTGGTAGATTGGACAGTTAGAAGCAGCAGCATTAGACAGATCTAGGAATGTTGGAGTCCTTCCTGTTGGGCCCATATAGCCCATACATCTATATATTATGTCATTTCTGGGGTGCTTATGATTAAAGCGGTCAGAGCTTTTCTTTTTTGTGTGTGTATTTAGTGTATATTCCCTGATGCCTGCTTTCTGGTTTTATAGAAATCTTTACATGCTTTGCCAGTGCCTGTTTGTCTATTCTTTTTCTCTACTACCTTCTTTATCACTGATCTTTCAGTCTTCTTTCAAGTGCCTGCTCAGGTGGCCATGTATCACTGGCCACTTCCCAAGAGTATATATTCTCACGCACATTATTCTTCTACTTTGTCTTTCACATGTATGAATGCTACGAGGGTTTAGTGAATATCCTGCAATGAAGCATTCTGGAGCCTCAGGACAGAAACCCAGAGTTCCAGGTATGGAGCTAAGGAAAGGAACTTCATGATTTGATCTGATCAGATCCTGCCAAAGTTCACAGAACTTGTAATTGCTCCAGTAGCTGGAATCAAAGGTGGGGTTGTGAGTGTATGAAGTAGTACCCAAGAAGTGTTCTGACAAATCACAGGAGCAGCGAATACCAAAATGTAAACTGAAGTCTTATAATGCAAATGGGTGGGCTACAGTGCATAGGGTCACAAAGAGTCGGACATGACTCGAAGCGACTTAGCACTGGAGCATAAGGCAAATGCCTTTCTGGACAATTATAACTTTTCCCATTATTAACCAAACTTAAAATTAATGGCTATGGCTAGTTTAGCTTGCTGAGAATAATGCTCTGTTAATGAAATCTAGATACGATGCTAAGTGAGAAAAGGAGAGCAGTGTATGTATGAAAAGAGAATATGCTGGGGGGAGAAAACAAGTAATGGCCTTCATCAATATGCAGATCATTTTGCTTGATTTATCTGTCACTGGTTGTGGCCACCATTCTTTTATGGCTTTTGTGTTTTTTGTGTATGGTTGTTTTTTGTGTAAGGTTGGTATGGAGATTTGATGTTAAAACAGATACAAAATCTTTGAAAGAGTTAGTATTGCAATTCAAGTTTTTATCCTGGGAGCATTTTTTTTTTTTTTCAAATGTAGCTGTTAAAAAGAAATGGATGAGGTCTCCAAGGATGAGGTCTCCAAGAATTAGTTAATTCATAAACTAACCCTTAAATAGCCAAGAGTGGCTTGCATTTCCACCTTATTCACAGAGTCATCTAATCGATGTGAGAATGTCAAGGTTTTCAGAAAGTTTGAGGTGATTGGTCTTGACAATGACTTCCAGACTTGCCACATTGTGAATGGGATCATGTAAGTGAAATGACAGTTTTCGCTGGGTTTGGAGAAAATCTTTCCATTATTTTGCTCTGCCTAGGGATGTCATAATTCCCATATCATTTAGGTCACACTGCTTCACAGAAATTCAGTTAATTGTGATTGGTTGGGACTTGAGCATTCACTAGAATTTGCATTTTCTTGGCATTTAGAAGACAGTATCAGTATTGGTTCCTTGGGCTTTGTAAAGAGAGAAGAAATACCTCAGAGGTCCTCAGAGTTTCAGTGGATGTTCACCTAAACTGGTTCTACGTATATGTCCCTTTATCAAGCAAGTTTTCTAGTCAAAATACTGTCACAGATTTTTTTTATGGCATATTTGAAAGAAAATAGTGCTCCATGAAGATGATAAGTGTTTCTCTGAGAAAAGCGCATGTGCATGAATGGTCCTTTAAGGGGGCTGGACAGATTCAGGGTCTGATACCATTGCCTCTTTGTATGAAAAGCTTATAGAAATTTGGCACAACCATGGAAAGAAAACGTGATTGGGCTGACCTCTATGAAGTGACCTTTATTAGTGGTACAGCTTTATACAATGTAGTATTATTGGTGCTGTACTGAGCCAGTTCACAGGTGACTGGGGCTATGTTCCCTTCTGAAAACTGGTGTGAGATAGAGGCAATCACTACGTGTGAGCTTCAAGAAGTAGGGATCTGTCCTGTATCCTGCTTGTTTGGTCTCTTAGATTTTATACCATCATTGGAAACCTAGAGCATGTGGTTATTCAATTTATTAAAAAAATATATAATATAGTTTACTGGAATACACTTTGCCTTTTGTGAGGGAATACACTATAAATAGGCAAGGTTTTATTTGCTGTAGATTCAAGCCCTCATTGCTTTTCTCTGCTCTTTTGTACATGTACCCTGCAGAACCTAACAACACGAAAGCACAGTGAGCAGTTAAGTACAAATAATCTTTGTGTTTTACAGTACATTTATATACATGCTTTTGTTGAAAATTTCCTATAAACAAGATAGAGTTCAGTACTCTGTGTCATTACAGAGTCCATTATCCTCTCAAATATTGAGCATGGAACTAATTTTCTTTTATCAGGTGGGCCAGTTGTGAAACAAACGATGTCATTAGATTCATTTGTTTAGATGCATTTGATGAGTAATAAGAAGGCATTAAATTGAGTTCAATGGGATGATTACTAGGAAGGTTGACTCTTTGTTGTGACCTGGAGGTTGCTGGCTTTTAGTCATCTTGTTCTGGCAGAGTAGTATAAAGGCCTCTATTTCTGTAGAGTAAAATATTCATGCTGAAGTAGCGCCAGAGACTTCTAGAAAGACATATTTCTTGTTAGCCATTCAGTACTCCAAATAAACAGTATTTGCAACTAAATCTTTATAAGAATAAAGAAATTTTAGAAAAGCAGCTGTTGATTTTCCTTACATATTATTTTATTCAATGATGTTTTAAAAAGAGCATTAAACTAATCTACTGCTTTAAGTATATTTCTCCAAATATTTTGGGTTGGGAAAAAAAAGATAGGTTTTAAAAAGAATTACATATTTTTTTAAATTCACACAGGGATTATTAAAAATGAAAGTGAATTAGTTTCATTCAATTTAGTTATATATTAGAAGTAGCTTTGGGAGATGAGAAAAATGTATTAGTGTCATTAATTTTACTCCTTAATAATGTTTGATTGATACTCATGTGATAATAATGAAAGTTCTAAGTATATACTAAATGTTATCCTCAAAGGATCCAGAAAAAATTAACCATGAAGTCCTCCTGATGTTTTTGGAAGGCCACTGATGTTCTGGGGCTTCTCTGGTGGCTCAGATGATAAAGAATCCAGCTGTAATTCAGGAGACCTGGGATCAATCCCTGGGTCAGGAAGATCCCCTGGAGAAGGGAAAGGCTACCCATTCTAGTATTCTGGCCTGGAGAATTTCGTGGACAGAAGAGCTTGGCAGTCTAGTCCAAGGGGTCACAAAGAGTCAGACACGACTGGGTAACTTTCACTTTCACTGATGTTCTTAGTTTTTAATTTTATTAGAAATTTATCTTTAAAGAGAAATAAATTGCTAGATATAGATTATTTTGTAACAAACTGTCAAAGTCAGTCATAAAAGACCTAATAACATTGTAATTATTTATTAAAAACCAGAACTCCAAACTATTAGTAGGTTGATGTGAAAAGTATTAGGAATTTAGCATGTGTCAGGGGAGTGATATGCCAGTTATCAGTGAATTGCCTCTCAGCTCTCAATTTAACCTTCATCACCCTGCTTGTGGTTCTGATTTCTCTCTGGTAAGCTGGCCCAGTGTTAAGCAATGCCAGTTGAGGCAACAGAGGGACACAACATAAGGAAGAGAATTCTACTCTTTCTGTTGAGATCTTCTTCCTACTGGTTCCTGTGCTGCTAGACTGGCATGCAAAGCAGCCAGTGGAAGAAGACTCTCTGGGCAAGCCTTCCTGCAGGTTCCTGAGGCCCTGTATCTGGTTTCCTGGTCACCATTCTGCACATGCATTTTTCCTGAGTTCCTCAGGGTACCCTCCCCTACCTTCTACCTTAAGGTGATTTCCAGGAGTTTCAGAGGTGCCCCACATAACTTTCTGATAACTTCAGCATCTTCTCCTTCCCACCCTGGCAGGAAGTTTTAGCAAATTCTGTAGGAGTCCAACAAGCTCCCTAGCAAATTTAAAAAGTGAACTTCATTAACATCATCAGGAAGTTCTCCAACTCCTAGCTTCAGATCAGTGACTATGGACTAGCTCTGATGCTGGGGAATGCCATGAATTTTTCCAAACTCCAGTGTGCTTCAGTTGCACTTTCTGAAACAACAACGAAACTCCAACCTGGGAAGGGGCCCGTTTCCAAGTTTGTTTTACCCCTGGTACTCTTTCTTAGCTCTAGTGTATTCTTTAGAGTTGTCTTCTTATTCCCTTGAGTAGCTAACTACCTATAAGTAGTTTATAGTTCTTCATATAAAACTTCCACTGTTCAAATTACTGTGTGGTTTCTGTCTTGATTAAATCCTGACTGATAAGAGGTTTAAAGAGAATCTAGTGGTAATTACAGTAGTTCACAGAAAGCTTCACTAAGGATATGATTTAATCATTTTGTTTGAAGAATTCTTCTATTTCTTAGTGGAAAGGTACTATTTGGAAATATGACTACACTTTTAAATGCTTTTAAAAACTAGGGGAGCTAGATCTATTTCAGCCAGTAAACTTGGTTATTTTTCCAAATTTGCTGGCATACTGAGTGCAGCACTTTCATAGCATCATCTTTTAGGATTTGAAAGAGCTCAGCTGGAATTTCATCTTTTCCACTAGCTTTGATCATAGTGATGCTTCCTAAGGTACTTGACTTTGCACACCAGATGAGTGATCACACCATCATGGTTATCTGGGTCATTAAGATCTTTTTTGTATATTTCTTCTCTATATTCTTGCCACTTCTTCTTAATATCTTCTGCTTCTGTTAGGTCCATACCATTTCTGTTCTTTATTGCGCCCATCTTTCCATGAAATGTTCCCTTGGTATCTCTAATTTTCTTGAAGTGATCCCTAGTCTTTTCCATTCTACTGTTCTCCTCTATTCCTTTGCATTGATCAATGAGGAAGGCTTTCTTATTTCCTTACTATTCTTTGGAACTCTGCATTCAGACAGGTATATCTTTCCTTTTCTTCTTTGCCTTTAGCTTCTCTTCTTTTCTCAGGCCTTTCTCTTGTAAGGCCTACCCAGACAAGCATTTTGTCTGTTTGCCTTTCTCTTTTGGGGATGGTCTTGATCACTGCCTCCTGTAAAATGTCACAAACCTCCATCCATAGTTCTTCAGGCACTCTATCTATCACATATAATCCCTTGAATTCATTTGCAACTTCCACTGCATTATTGTAATGGATTTGATTAAGGTCATACCTGAATGGTCTAGTGGTTTTACCTACTTTCTTCAGTTTAACTTTGAATTTTTAGTTAAGGAGTACATCAAGGCTTTATACTGTTACCCTATTTATTTAACTTATATGTAGAGTACATCATGTGAAATGCCAGGCTGGATGAAGCATGAGCTGGAATCAAGATTGCTGGGCAAAATATCAGTAACCTCAGATATGCGGATAACACCACACTTATGGCAGAAAGCAAAGAGGAACTAAAGAGCCTCTTGATGAAAGTCAAAGAGGAGAGTGAAAAAGTTGGCTTAAAACTCAATATTCAGGAAACTAAGATCATGGCATCTGGTCCCATCACTTCATGCCAAATAGATGGGGAAACAGTGACCAGCTTTATTTTCTTGGGCTCCAAAATTGCTGCAGATGGTGATTGCAGCCATGAAATTAAAAGACGCTTGCTCCTTGGAAAAAAAGCTAGGACCACCCTCGACAGCATATTAAAAAGCAGAAACATTACTTTGCCAACAAAAGTCCACCTAGTCAAAGCTATGAGTCTTCCAGTAGTCATGTATTGATGTGAGAGTTGGACCATAAAGAAAGCTGAGGACCAAAGAATTGATGCTTTTGAACTGTGATGTTGGAGAAGACTCTTGGGAGTCCCTTGGACTGCAAGGAAATCAAACCAGTCAATCCTAAAGGAAATAAGTCCTGAATATTCATTGGAAGGACAGATGCTGAAGCTGATGCAACAATACTTTGGCCGTCTGATGCAAGGAACTGATTCATTGGAAAAGACCCTGATGCTGGGAAAGATTGAAGGCAGGAGAAGGGGACGACAGAAGATAAGATAGTTGGAGGGTATTACCGACTTGATGGACATGAATTTGAGGAAGCTCTGGGAGTTGGTGATGTATGGGGAAGCCTGGTATGCTGCAGTCAATGGGGTCGCAAAGATTCAGACATGACTGAGCAACAGAACTGGCTGAAAATTGATTTTACCATGACTGAAATCTTGTTTTCACACTATTCATTACTGTATTTTCCTGTTTTTCCCTTCTAATATTTAATGTAAATCTTGTTTATATTTTGATTACTCTATATATATAAGTATCACTTGCCTTTAAATGTAACAAATACTCTGCAATAAATGCATTTTTCTCCTGAAAGGAAGACATATTTGTATTCTCAAAAGTTTATTCTTGATACTGTTAAAAAAAAAAAAAACACCCCCTAATGAATATACTTTGAAAACTTGAGGCTTTTTTTATGCAATTATGCTGAAAAGTTTTTCTTAATTTGCAGTCACTTGCTCATTTAATATAAAATTATTTTGATAAAACAAAATGTGAGTGGTTTTCATAGTTCATTTTAGTAATACTTATTTTGTTAAATGCCCAATGATCTAGATTCTAAATAATAAAATGGGAATAAAGATAGGCTGAATATCTGCTTACTGAAACCCAAAATTAATTCTGAATGCATGTGCACTATGTAGAGAAATTGATTAAATGATGACTGCTTTGAGTTTTTCTTAATTTGCAGTCACTTGCTCATTTAATATAAAATTATTTTGATAAAACAAAATGTGAGTGGTTTTCATAGTTCATTTTAGTAATACTTATTTTGTTAAATGCCCAATGATCTAGATTCTAAATAATAAAATGGGAATAAAGATAGGCTGAATATCTGCTTACTGAAATCCAAAATTAATTCTGAATGCATGTGCACTATGTAGAGAAATTGATTAAATGATGACTGCTTTGTTTGTCTCCTTTCTCTGCTGTATTTTATTTTCACGTATCTCTGATCCAGTTAAGTGGACTATAGTTGCAATAACATTAGGTCATGTCTGCACCCACATGAAGCTGCAGATGTCACACTGCCCACATCACAGCATTCAGGGTCTATCTATTATATTTTCAGTTTTTTCATGTTCCTTTTCAAAACAAAGTGTTTGATCTTATTGCTGCTCCCCTCGCTATCCTATCTTCCCGCTTATCAGCCTGGTTTTGACTCCTCATCTCAGCCTTAGGTTGAAGTTTGTTTCCAAAAATCTGATTACTTCTTGACTAATAGGTTATCTCAGAAATAATCTTGCATGCTCTGCAACCGACAGTCTAGAGCTGATGCCACCCTTGTGGCTGGAACTTGTCTTAGAGTTTCAGCTGAACAAGAAGGGGTGGTTGGCCAGGAGGCTTTGTCTTACAATACTTAAAAATTCTGAAACCATGCAAACTAAACAAATGTCATGGTACTTGAATAAATCACTAAATTATCCAACTGTGTTTTGTGTCTCTTTGAAAAAATCTAAAAGCATGTATCAAATACTTAGGGTACACACACACACACACAGACTCACACACACATGTTCTTTCTTTTTTTTCCCTCTTTCCCTCCCCCAAACTTAAAGATATGCACACTCACAAATGTACTCTCCCATATTTGCACATGCACACATGAACATAAACTCATAGACAGTCGCTGATAATATAAATGTCTAGAATCATAACTTTTCTATGCTTCTTGCTTGGGAGAGCTGAGTTTTGAAGCTAGGCACTTTGAGCTTTGAAGTGGTCATAGGTTTTGGCCTGTGGGTATATTTAAGGCCAAAAGTCAAAGAGCAGGAACAGGGCTGAATTGTTCTTCTATGTCCATGGTTCTCACCCCTGGTTGCACCTTACTGACACCTGGAGAGCTTTAAAAAGTTAATATCTGGACCCAACTCTAGACCAATTAAAATAGATTCTCCAGTGGCAGGGCCTGGATATTAGAAGTGTTTTACTTAAGGGCTCTCCAGGTACTAATAATTTTCAGCCAGCATTTTCACTGCTCATTCTCCTGTAATTTTCATTCCATTGCCTCCAGTTTTAACTTCAGCCAGGCCTGCAGCAGCAGCAACCATCTTATGTGCTGATTGTCATGTAGCTAATGTGCCACTGCCTTCCTGCTTGCTAACAATTTTTCAGCAAATATTATTGAGCACATACATGTGAGCACGTCCATATTTGTGGCTTTTAGGACACAGAGGTGACTGAAACAGCAAAAACTCTGTCTCCTTCAGTAGTGGGAGAAGGCAGACAATAAATACATAAACGAATACACACATAATGTGCAGGCGGCAATAACTGTTATGAAGGAAAGTCAAGCAAGATAAGGAGGTGGAATGATGGGAACAAAACGTGGGTGAACTATTTTTTTATATAGGATGTCATGGATGGTGTCTTCATAAGATGATATTCAACGAAGAAATGTTGAAAGAAATGTCTGTGGATCTTGTTGCTTTGGGAAAGAGCATTGTGGACAAAGAGAACCAGAAAATTAAAAGATCCTGAGTGTATACACTGCTGTATTTAAAATGGATAATCCAAAAGGAGCTACTGTATAACACAGAGAACTCTGCTCAGTATTACATAACAACCTAAATGGGAAATGAATTTGAAAAAGAATAGATACATGCATATGCAGAACTGAATCACTTTGTTGTATACCTAAAACTAACACAGCAGTGTTAATCAACTATATTCTAATATAAAAGTTAAAAAAAGATCCTGAGGGAACAAATTATTTTTAAGAGGTGTTCAGTAAAAACGTTTAAGTGTTAATTCCATCGAAAATGTAGGATATCTCTGTAGAAACATGTGCCAGTTGCATTTTCTTATTTTTATTAACTTTACTGAGGTATAATTTACATTACTAAAATAAACAAATATTAAGTGCATACTTTGATAGATGTGTATATCCACTCAATCATTACCAAAATAAATGCATAGAAATTTCTCTTTATCCCTTTTAACTCATATTACCCACCCCTACCCTAGGCCAGGCTTCCCTGTCCATCACTGTCTGCTGGAGTTTGCTCAAATTCATGTCCATTAAGTTGGTGATGCTATCTAACCATCTCATCCTCTGCCACTACCTTTTCCTTCTACTTCTGCTCTTTCCTAGCCTTGGGGGTCTTTTTCAATCAGTTGGCTCCTCGAATCAGATGGCCAAATTATTGAAGCTTCAGCATCAGTCCTTCCAATGAATATTGAGGGTTGATTTCCTTTAGGATGGATGGTTTGACCTCCTGGCTGTCCAAGGGACCCTGAAGAGTCTTCTCTAGCACCACAACTCAAAGCATCAGTTCTTTAGTGCTCAGCCTTCTTTACGGTCCAACTCTCACATCTGAACATGACTACTGGAAAAACCATATCTTTGCTTGGATGGAACTTTGTTGGCAAACTGTGCTTTATAATATGATGTCTAGGTTTGTCATTTTGCTTCAAGGAGCAAGCATCTTTTAATTTCATGGGTGCAATCATTGTCTGCAGTGATTTTTGAGCCCCAGAAAATAAAGTCTGTCACTGTTTTCATGTTTTCCCCATCTATTTGCCATGAAGTGATGGGATCGAGAGTCATGATCTTAGTTTTTGAATGCTGAAATGCCACTGGGTAGATGGGCATCTCAGGTGGCCCTAGCAGTAAAGAACCTGTCTGCCAGTACAGGAGATATAAGAGACAAAGGTTTGTTTCCGGGGTTGGGAAGATACCCTGGAGGAGGGCATGGCAACCCACCCCAGTATTCTTGCCTGGAAAATTCCATGGACAGAGGAGTCTGGCAGGCTATGGTCAATAGGGTCACACAGAGTCAGACATGACTAAAGTTACATAGCATGCATGCGCAAATGGCTAAAACACATGTTGAAAGCAATGACATCTATTTTCCCATGTGGAGTTAATTGTGATGCTAATACACATGCACATATAGCCTAACTCACTTCATGCAATTCACATGTAAGTGCTAGATAAGACTCACAGGACTGTCATTATTAATAATAGCTTATTTAAATTTTGCTGCTAGCCCGGAGGGTGAATAGTGACCAGATTTACTCTCACACCCAAAAACAGCTAAAAAAATTGGAGACTAATATACGAAACATCTATTTTCAGATATTGGCAGTCTTCCTGAGTTGAGGAGATTGAGTTGAGAGTTCAGTAAGGCCAAGGTAGTTGGAATTCACACAGCAGAGTACAGTGTTTCATAGAGAAAGAGAAAAAAGAGAACACATTTTAGAGATCTTCAGGGTCTCCCTAGAGTCTCCAGCTGAGCACTGATCACATGTCAGAAAAAAATTCAAAGGCTGGAAAAAGAACCACCTTGAAAGGAACAGAGTGCAGTCCCTACAAACTCACGTATGGCTGGCCTAGCTGTGTTCCCACTTGCCAGAGGATAAAAGCTTGAAATCAAGGTACATTAGGTAGAGTACTCAGAATGGTATCACCTCAGTAGTGAAGTAAAATGTCATCTCTAGACCAAAGACTGCTCTGGTTCTACCTAATAAAACTGAAAAACTGTTTCTAAGTAGCATAAACTGTATCTTAGAAAACAGTTTAAGAATTTATAAAAATACAAAATTTCCAGACTTGATAAGTTAAAAAAAATTCAATCAAATAATATAAGGCATGAAAAGAAGTGGTAAAATGCAACCCATAATGAGGATAAAAATCAGTCCAGAAGTGACACTGATCATAATATTAACAGACATGGGCATTAATACAGTATTGTGCTATTTCCCATATGCTTCAGAAAGTAGGAGAAAGATTAATTTCATTGAGCAGAACATGAATGGTATATGTATATATTTGATATATGTATATATTTGAAATGATATATGAATGATATATGTATATATTTGAAAGACCAATGTTGAACATCTAGAAATGAAAATTGCAATGTCTGGAATGAAAAATATACTGGAGAAGAACTGTACCAAAGAAGTTAGCAGTCTACTGGACACTGCAGAAGATAGGTTTGTTTGGAAAAGTGCAACAGAAACTATCCAAAATGAAATAGGAATTGGAAAAATAAAGGAAAGTTTCATGCTCTAGATAGTACTTTAGGCATTTTACACACAGTAACTCATCTAATCCTAGTAAAATACCAAGAGAACACTGTTATTTTCCTCATATTATACATAAACACAATGCAGAGATAAATTAATCCATCATACAATTCTTATAATTCACATGGCAACTAAACGCCTAAGCCAGTGTGAGAACACACACAAGCTGGTAAGAGTATATGTAATCTCACAACATGAAGGCAGAATCAGTCAAGGATTGACTGTTGGCCTTAAAATAGAAATTAGAGTTCTGGATGTTTCATTTAAATTTCAAAGCCACTGGGAATATCTAAGCTCAGTGCAAGATGGTACTGTGGGTTTGGTTTGGGTTTAACAAAGTGCAGCTCTCAGAATTGTGTTCTGGGTGGATTCCTCAGTAGCATATTCCCATTCACTAAGTCCCCTGACTGTGCAAATACAATATTCCTAATTACTTTTAAACCAATAAATAGCTTTATTGGTTCAAACCAATAAATTATTTAAACCAATAAATAGCTTTTATTTCTATGATGTGTATGGTTGGTCAATTCTACTTCTTATTCGTCTGTATTGTTATGATTTTATTTCTCATTTTTATGTCATCTTTTATGATTATCAGTGCTTCTTTATCCCTATCACTTTTTAAAATTAAATATCTTCAAAAGAATAATTGTAACATATGAAGAAATACCAACAATGATAACATCTAAATACTCAATACTCACTAACATTCATCAGATATTCTTTACTTTGGAAGGCAAAGACATATAATAGGCATAGGACTGTTACACTATGGCTAAGTACATGCTTATATATGTCCTGGTGTGCATATACATGAGCTCTTGTAGGGTATGTGCCTAAAAGTCAACTTGCTTGGCACATGGTAGGAGTATCTTCAACTTGTATAGACAATATTAGAAGGTCTTTCAAAGTTGTTGATCGAATAACACTCCCCCAGCATTGTAACAATTCCATTTAGTCCACATTCTCCACAAAGCTTACCATTTTTATGCTTTTCATTTTTTTCCATTTTGTGAGTGTGGAATGGTGTCTGATTATGCTTTTTAATTTTATTTTTTTGGCAAGTTGTCTCTTCCTACCTTTGCATTCCTAGAGGCTACAACAATTTTCCCCAAAGTCAGTTGGCAGTCATCAGGTACGTATTTGTTGAATGGATAAATGAAGTTCAGGATTCAGTTTGGCTGATTAAGAGAATGGTAAAGAATGCTCAAACTACTGCACAATTGCACTCATCTCACACGCTAGTAAAGTAATGCTCAAAATTCTCCAAGCCAGGCTTCAGCAATACGTGAACCGTGAACTCCCTGATGTTCAAGCTGGTTTTAGAACAGGCAGAGGAACCAGAGATCAAATTGCCAACATCCGCTGGATCATGGAAAAAGCAAGAGAGTTCCAGAAAAACATCTATTTCTGCTTTATTGACTATGCCAAAGCCTTTGACTGTGTGGATCACAATCAACTGTGGAAAATTCTGAAAGAGATGGGAATACCAGACCACCTGACCTGCCTCTTGAGAAATCTGTATGCAGGTCAGGAAGCAACAGTTAGAACTGCACATGGAACAACAGACTGGTTCCAAATAGGAAAAGGAGTACGTCAAGGCTGTATATTGTCTCCCTGCTTATTTAACTTATATGCAGAGTACATCATGAGAAACGCTGGAATGGAAGAAACACAAGCTGGAATCAAGATTGCCGGGAGAAATATCAATAACCTCAGATATGCTGATGACACCACCCTTATGGCAGAAAGTGAGGAGGAGCTAAAAAGCCTCTTGATGAAAGTGAAGGAGGAGAGCGAAAAAGTTGGCTTAAAGCTCAACATTCAGAAAACGAAGATCATGGCATCCGGTCCCATCACTTCATGGGAAATAGATGGGGAAACAGTGGAAACAGTGTCAGACTTTATTTTTTTGGGCTCCAAAATCACTGCAGATGGTGACTGCAGCCATGAAATTAAAAGACGCTTACTCCTTGGAAGAAAAGTTATGACCAACCTGGATAGTATATTCAAAAGCAGAGACATTACTTTGCCGACTAAGGTCCGTCTAGTCAAGGCTATGGTTTTTCCTGTGGTCATGTATGGATGTGAAAGTTGGACTGTGAAGAAAGCTGAGCGCCGAAGAATCGATGCTTTTGAACTGTGGTGTTGGAGAAGACTCTTGAGAGTCCCTTGGACTGCAAGGAGATCCAAGCAGTCCATTCTGAAGGAGATCGACCCTGGGATTTCTTTGGAAGGAATGATGCTAAAGCTGAAACTCCAGTACTTTGGCCACCTCATGTGAAGAGTTGACTCATTGGAAAAGACTCTGATGCTGGGAGGGATTGAGGGCAGGAGGAGAAGGGGACGACCGAGGATGAGATGGCTGGATGGCATCATGGACTCGATGGATGTGAGTCTGAGTGAACTCCGGGAGATGGTGATGGACAGGGAGGCCTGGTGTGCTGCGATTCATGGGTCGCAAAGAGTCAGACACGACTGAGCGACTGAACTGAACTGAACTGAATGCTGTTAACAGAAATGAAAGGAAAAGGGGGAGAAATAGTATATGATCATTTCTCTGAAGGTCAGATAAAATTTAAAAAATGAAATAAACTGAAAACTAGATTGTCAGTTAAAAGACAGTGGCCAGCCACATCTATTGAAAAATGCCATATATTACTGCAATCTCCTTTTTGGTTATTGACTCATAAAATTCAGTCCAGTAAGTAAGGATAAAATTATTTGATATGACTTATTTTTTTAAGACTAATTGTCTTCTTTATAATAAATGAAGAAAATCATTGTCTTACTTAAATATTTTTAAAATTGGCAAGAATGTATAAGTAAATTATGTGTGTGTTTTTAGCCATCACTGATATTAAGTCACTGAATTTTTTTATGATTAAGACTGCATGCTGAGATAAATGAGTCATTTGTAAGAAACCTGTCCTGATGATGAATCACCCATTATTTCAAAGAGAAGATGTAAGCATTGTTAATGCTTCAATGTAAGAAATGTTTCACTGTTAAAAAGCAAATGCCTTTAAAATTATCAATAGCAAACACAAACAAAAACCTTAGGCNTGAATTTTTTTATGATTAAGACTGCATGCTGAGATAAATGAGTCATTTGTAAGAAACCTGTCCTGATGATGAATCACCCATTATTTCAAAGAGAAGATGTAAGCATTGTTAATGCTTCAATGTAAGAAATGTTTCACTGTTAAAAAGCAAATGCCTTTAAAATTATCAATAGCAAACACAAACAAAAACCTTAGGCTATAATAAGCTGACCTAATCATTATGGCTTATAAGCAAAGCAGAGTTTTATGATCACCAGTGGATTAATAAAGCTTCTGCAACTGGATGTTTTAATTAATATATTTCAACTGGCTATGTGATGAACTCGATGTTCAATGAATATTTGCTCAGACTTTCCCTTTAATTTGGTTATGCCTGTCTAAGTCTATCAGCATTTCAGCATGTCATTTAGATTATCATTTCACATAGCTACCTGTTTTCTTATTATGGAAATAATGGCTTAAGAGTAATTTGATAATATAATTTTTATATTTGGGAAGAAGGAGTCTCCAAACATATTGTATGTATTTTTGTAAAATCTTGATCCTAAATTGTAATCCCTTTTCATATTTAGGCAAGAGTTAAAGTCCTATACAGAGTGATGTTTGTGTTTGGCACAAACAATGACAAGCATTTATTCCACTGGAAGATATAGCTAAATTTGAGTAATAAAAACAAACAAACAAGAAACAGCTCATAAAGTGCTTAATTATTTGTATCTGTCCATTTGTGTAGTTGCAGAGTTGGCTTATTAGACTCATCAGGTGTTGGAAAAGTGAATCTGAATTTCAGAGGATAAACCATAGGTTTGGCAAAATAATGGAAAAAGAAAGTATGGAAAGGGGAAAAAAGAAAACTGGCAGTATTCATACTATCATCACTTTGTCACACATTTTCTCATTCACTTTTTAATATGTCTCTTATGAATTTACTAGTTTCTATTGTGTTCAAAGTTTTCTGTGAGACATTATTACAGGTTAAAGTGTGTCCACCCATAATTCCTATGTAGAAGTCCAAATCTCCAAAAGCTCAGAATGTGACCTTGTTTGGAACTACATCGCTATAGATATAATTCATTAAATTAAGATGAAGGCATACTGGAGTACAGTGGGCCCATATTTCAATATGGCTGGTGTCTTTATAAAGTGGGGGAAATTAGGACACAGACACACACACAGGGAGGATGCTGCATGAAGACTGGAGTTAATAACCGCAAGCCAAGGAACAACCAGAAGCTAGGAGAGAGGTTTGGAACAGATCCTTCCCTTGCACTTTAGAGGCAGCATAACCCCACGGACACCTTGATTTCAGACTTCTGGCTTCCAGAATTATGAGACAATTAAGCACAACAAATCCAATATTTTGTGCTTTGTTATGGCAGCCCTAAGAAACTAATACAGGTGGCTTTTTGACATGGAAGTAAGGTCAACCAAAGCCAGTAGATCCAAGTATATACACAAGATGAAACTTCATTTTCATCTGTGCTGAAATGAATGAGGGAAGGGCTAAATATGGAGACTATGAGGTTAGGTTAACGAGAAATCAATTTACCTAATAAATGCTAGCAGTGTTAATTAAGGAGAAAGAAACAGTTAAATGGAGAATTAAAAATATTCATAAATGCCCTGAATATTTTATTTTAACCTGAAACATATAAATATACATTTCTGGTTTTTTGATGCATAGCAAAGACGTTTCTTTTTCACTGATTGAAATTCAACATCATTCTTTTGGCATAAACCACACCCATAAGGCATTATCTAAGGTTTCCAGTTTGAATATATTTAAAATAGAATAAGGCTATGTGCATATATAATCATACTGAGTGAATAATTCTGGATGTTTATGACCTTTTTTCCCTCAGTCTTTTAAAGCTGGCAGCCAATAGCAATGTTTTAAAATATAAATCCCATTTATCAAGTGTTTCCATATTATTCAAATTAGTTTTCACAGAAATTACAGTTTTTTCCTTTCACACTCATATCATATTGATTTACATAATAATAAATTACTTTATGCAATGATACTGACAAGTCCAACTGATAGAAACAGATTGGAGGCCAGAGCTATTGATTTACTAGTAGAAGAAGTAAATAATACTGCTAGGAAGTAGTCTAACAGCGGTGAGATTTCAGTATCCTCTGGACACCAGCCTTCAGAGAGGGAACAAATGCCTGGAAAGCTGAGTTAGTAGAGATTTATCAAAAGAGTTTCACTGGTACTTAAAAAAAGGCAGAGGTATAAGAGAAGAGAGCATTGGTGAGCAGAAGTGCTGAACAAAATTGATAATCAACTGACAAGTTTGAATTAAGCACATACTGTGTTCTATGCATTGGAATTACATGAGGGAAGGAAAAATGTCCCTATTCTCAAGACGCTTATATTCCTAATAAACATATTACTATATAATTAATAGAGGTGTGATGAAGACTGAGAAGAAAATTAAGCCAGAGTAGGGAAAAATATATATATGTTTTTTAGATGTTTGTTAATGAGGGTCTTTCTGATAAGGTGAGTTTTAAGTAGAGACATTAATAAAATAATGGGGTTATCAATGAGGATATCTGGAACATAGTCTTTCCAGGCAGAGCTTGGAACTACTTGGCATTAATCATAGACAAGTAAGGAGACTACTTGGGACAAAGGAAAGTGAACAAGGTGCAGAATGAGAGGAAATTGAAGAAGTGATCATAGGCTGGGGACAAGGGTAGAGGATGAAGATGGTGAGACTCCTTTTAAGGAAGATGATAATTCTTTGAAGGGATTTTAGCAGACAGCAAAATGTTCTACTGTATTTCAATAGGATCATTTTATTGGCTGCGTGGAAAATAAAGCAGAAATGAGAGCTAGAAATAGCAGAATTGGTATTTCCAAACTAGATGCTGTCAAGCCCAGATCATCCCAGTTGTTTCTCATTCAGCTCACAACCATCTTTAAGCTTCTCTGCTCCTTTCCTAGAATCCTCAGCACTGGCTTTGTGCTGTTTTGTGCTTAGTCTCTCAGTCATTTAAGCCAGGTTTTTCACTCTTTCAGCTTCATCAAGAGGCTCTTTACTTCCTCTTCACTTTTTGCCTTAAGGGTAGTATCATCTGCATATCTGAGGTTATTGATATTTGTCCCGGCAATCTTGATTCCAGCTTGTGCTTCATCCACCCTGGCATTTCACATGATGTACTCTCCATATAAGTTAAATAAACAAGGTGACACTATACAGCCTTGACATACTCCTTTCCCAGTTTTGAACCGGTGTGTTGTTCCACATAGGGTTCTAACTGATGCTTGACCTGTATACAGGTTTCTCAGGAGGCAAGTATGGTGGTCTGATACTCCCATCTCTTTAAGAATTTTCCACAGTTCTTGTTATCCACACAGTCAAAGGCTTTAGTATCAATGAAGCAAAAGTAGATATGTTTCTGGAATTCTCTTGCTTTTTCTATAATCCAGAAGATATCAGAAGTTTGATCTCTGATTCCTCTGCCTTTTCTAAATCCAGCTTGAACATCTGGAAATTCTTGGTTCATGTACTGTTGTATGAGTAAATGGATGTATTCCCTCACCTGTCTGTCCACTTCAATGCCTGTTGCAGATAGGTATAAGTGTCTTTAGCCTACTGTAGATTATGTANATCTCTGATTCCTCTGCCTTTTCTAAATCCAGCTTGAACATCTGGAAATTCTTGGTTCATGTACTGTTGTATGAGTAAATGGATGTATTCCCTCACCTGTCTGTCCACTTCAATGCCTGTTGCAGATAGGTATAAGTGTCTTTAGCCTACTGTAGATTATGTAGAACTCTGTATACAAGCACACACACACAAAGTCTGGCATGGTGTGTAGAGTTAAGTGTATAAAATGTAAATGTCATGGTGTCACGTTTTATTCTTTACAGGAAGAGTTCTTTCACAATCCTCATGCAGTTGACATTGAGTCTGAAGATTTCAACAGCCTGCCCCTTGAAGTAAAGCATGAAATCTTGACTGAGATGAAGGAATTTACTAAGCGGAGAAGAACATTATTTGAAGCGATGCCAGAGGTGAAATATACAATGGCATGTTAATGTGTAAGGTTAAGAGTGTCAGCAAAATTTTTTGTTAAAATAAGAGAATCTTGATAAACATTCCTTGCACGATCTGTTGTTTTCAGTAAACAGCCTTTGTATATCTCTGAGATCCTGTGCAACATCATTTTGTATAAGTTGGAACTTACAGACACTTACTCACAGAAGATGTCTTGACTTTCCACCAAGATCAAGTCTTGTCTCCTGCTCTGTATTCTCACAGCGCCCTGTGATGTCTCTTTAAATTCTTAGCACCCAGCTGTGCCTACCTCGTGCACTTCTGTATTTTCAGCGCTTAGCTCAGTATTTTTCACATGGTAGGTGCTCAGTATTTCAGCCCTTAATTTAGTTCATGAAAGTTATTTTAATCCATCATATACCTTGTAGAATATTCGCAGTAATAGAGAACCTAATCACAGTGGAGAAGTTTGTTCTAACTTGAAATTCCAGGTATCTGTTCCCCTGAAAGCTGGAAGTGTAGTCAGATCTCCCGTCTTCCCTCTTCCTCTTTCTGGACGGTGGTAACGGAATTCAGTGGTAAATTCCTCAGCTTGGAGCCTCTGATGGTGGCTTCGCAGCTGCAGAAATGGGAGGTAGGGAAGTGCGGGGCATCGGGTTCTGTTGAGTGTGTTCCCTGGTCTCACTGCACCATCATTACTGTGTTTAGCTGGTGAATGAGTCTTGTTTTCCTTCCTCCTGCTACAACCTGTTCTTTCAAACTTGTTCTCCATTAACTTTACCTATAAATTTTGTAATATTGCTAATGTGGGGCTTTTTTTTTTATAGACTTTTGAATGTTTCTTAGATTGATAAGAAAAATATGAAAAAGGCAGGAGCTGTTTCCTTTCCCATCATTCTTTTCTGCTTTTCCATGAAGCACATGAATGTAGGAAAATGGCAAGGTATACAGAAATGATGTACAAAGGACAGAAGTAAATTTATTTTCACCTCTGGAGAGGGGCGAATCCGTGCTCAGTTTATCACCTGAACGTTTTAAAAAATAATTTGTATTTATTTATTTTTGGCCGCACTGGGTCTTGTTGCTTTGCACGGGCGTGTCTCTAGCTGTGGGGTGTGGAGAACTACTCTTTGTTGCGGCGCATGGGCTTCTCAACGCTGTGGCTTCTCTTGTGGGGATCATGGGCTCTAGGGCACGCAGGCTCGGTGGTTGCGGCTCTTGGGCGCTAGAACACAGGCTCAGTAGCTGTGGCACACCGGCTTGGTTGTTCCACAGGCTGTGGGGTCTTCCTGGATTGGGGATTGAACCAGTCTCTCCTGCATTGGCAGGTGGATTCTTGACTCCTGAAGCCCTCAGTCAAGCGTTCTATTTCTTGAGTGTGAAAGGACCTTTGGCTTATCTTTAAGGAATTAGAATTTGGATTATGTAAACAACAGTGGAACAGATGGGAGAAAAAGACAGTCCCAATGCCTTGCTCCATTTTTTCTCTTTCTGCCAATGCAGAGCCTCTGGGCTGGGTCGGCCAGGGTAGAATGGTGCACAGCCCATTGGATCTATCATACTGGTAGCTGAGGGAAGTTCTGAGTCATACAGGTTGGACCTTTGCATTGTCTGTACATGAATCAACAACATTCAGGGGAAATCAAAAGCAATATTGATAATAGTAATGTTGGTGAGAATATGAGTAAGATAATAATTTGGTAATAATTTAGTATAAGGCTTAGCAACCTGGTTTTGACCCAGATCTACCATGTAACTAACCACACGGTTCTAGAGAGGTTACTGAAACTGTTTAAGTCTCAAGTTCTTCATTTGTAGAATGGAGGTAATGACTTCTGTCTCCTTGGCAGTTGAGTATAAAATGGGATAATGTATGTAAAAACACTTAGAAGAATGCTTTACTCAGGAGATGTGCTGTAAATGTTAAGTATTATTAATAACTGGCTATAATGATTTATTGTGTGTCTTTTATGGACCAGGGACCAGCACTTCACTTGCATTCTAAAAAACTGTCTGTTAAGCCACAGTCAACATTTCAGACTCCCTGGTATGCATCCCATGTTCGATAAATGTTTTTTGAGTAAATAATTGAATCATAAACAGGATTCATGATTTCTTTTCTTTTGCCCAGTTCTTTTTATTTGAAAGATAACTCTTTAACAAGGCAATTATGGCTTTCCCCTGCTATTTACATTTTACTTTTCTAGTGTAAAAATACCACCAATGGAAAAAAATCAGTTCTCTCCTTTGGGGAAAAGGGTAGAAATATGGAAGTATTAAATGTATTTAATATATGAAATCATTCTGTTTATTTACTTTGTTTTAGGAGTCCAATGACTTTTCACAGTACCAGCTAAAAGGCTTGCTTAAAAAAAACTATCTAAACCAACACATAGAAAACGTCGAGAAGGAAATGAATCAACAACATTCAGGGGAAATCCAAAGGCAGTATGAAGATGAAGGAGGCTTTCTGAAGGAGGTGGAGTCCAGGAGAGTGGTCTCCGAGGACACGTCCCACTACATCTTGATAAAAGGTACCACATACCATCACTTACTTGTTGGTTAAAACCCAAAAGTATGTTGTGTCTCTGTCTGTAAACTCCCACCTGCAGATAACATGAATGAAGCCCTACTTAATTTATTAACTGTAATTATTATTAATGTGATGATCTATACAACCATTAATGTATTAACTAGTACTGTACCAACCCACTTTAAGATTAATTAATTCCTAGTTGCTGGTTAAATGAGAATTTATAACTTCCATCATGAGAACAAGTATATTCTTACTCATCTAACTAGAAGCATGCTGTCACCTTGTAGAACTACCTAGTGACCCCGTTTTAATTTTTCTCAAGGTGTTCAAGCTAAGAAAGTCACGGAAGCGGATTCAGAGTCCCTTCCTTCTTGCAGCGAAAAGCATAGTGGGGCTTTAGACACGAAGTCACCTCCATGTGAAAAACTGAAGCCAAAGAAAGAAACCGACGCCTCCCCTCCCTCCCCGAGAACCTTGCTGGCCATGCAGGCTGCCCTGCTGGGCAGTAGCTCAGAAGACGAGCTGGAGGGCGAGCATCGCAGGCTGTGCGATGTGAAGAACCCATCTGCCCCCGCCCCCGAGGGTTCTGTGTCCCCGCTGACCCTCTTGGCCATTCAGAGAGCTCTTGATGACGACGATGAAGATCTGAAAGTGCGTGCTGGTGTGCAGACAGAGAGGGTGGGCAGGAGAAAACCAAGACCACTGGTGAGTAGTTCTGATGAGGAAGCTGTGGAAGAGCCTGAAGTGAGAGATGGAGACAGAGGGCTGTTGACGGCAGCACCTCGTGCCGCCAGTGTGACCCTCACAGAGGAACACGTGACCAGCACCAGTGATGAAAAAGAGCAGACAGACTCGGCTCCTTTACTGCGGACTGTCTTTTGTCAAGGCAGCGAGTCTAGCTTTCCAAAAGAACAGATGCCATCTGTGCACGCATTGAAGGAACCCTTTCAGACCAGCGGTGAGTCTACAGCTCAGGATGGAAAAGATCTGGTTCCTTTAGAAAGCACCATGGTGCCACACGGGGATGCGCCTGGGCTCCGGGGGGGACCAGAGCAGATACCAACACCTCCGGCAAGTCCAAGTTCTGGGTCAAGGAGTGGGATGTACACCAGAGTGTCCGAGCCACAGCAGGCTCTTCCGCCCGAGAATAAACGTGGCACCTCTGTTCTCTCAAGTGATGACGGAGCAGAATCTGAAAAAAATCCTGCCCCTGACGTCGTTGGCACCGCCAGTTTGCAAGAATCGAGTAACACCCTGAGTGTCGCTATAGACACAGTCAGCGACTTAGGAAATGAGGCACCTATTAGTGCCCCAGAGCATGAGAGTTTCTTCAAAACCACCGAAGAACATGAGTCCGTTGAATCTGCAGGCCAGGGTTTGATTTTGGTGCCAGAGTCCACGGAAGCAACAGAAGTAGACTCCGAAGACGGTGAATCTGACGGTAGGTGCTTGTGCTTTCCTGAGAGAGAAAGAAAAATCAGGATTTCACACCTGAGCTTGGTCCAGGTCCACACTCTTCAGCTGATGAGCTAGAGACCCAGAAAGGTCAAGTGGCTTGGCCAGGGACTCGTAGCTCATAATGCAATCTTTCCTGGTGGCTACTCTTTCTGTTGTATTTAAATTAGGGAGGAAGTGCCCTAGTTGGAGAAGATAAAGGTGAGTTTCCCTTTAATTTTTTAGTTTTTTTGTTTTGAAATAATTAATTTAAAATGTTGAAAAAAATACTTCAAAACCTATTTCCCTCACCTAGAACCTCATTACTGGCATTTTACCACATTGGTTTTTTCGTATCTCTCTCTCTCTATATATATATATATATATATGTTCAGTTAAGTCACTCAGTCGTGTCTGACTCTTTGCAACCCCATGAACTGCAGCTCACCAGGCCTCCCTGTCCATCACCAACCCCCGGAGTCCACCCAAACCCATGTCCATTGAGTCAGTGATGCCATCCAACCATCTCATCCTCTGTCGTCCCCTTCTCCTCCTACCCCCAGTCTTTCCCAGCATCCAGGTCTTTTCAAATGAGTCAGCTCTTCGCATCAGGTGGCCAAAGTACTGGAGTTTCAAAGTACTGGAGTTTCAATTTCAACATCAGTCCTTCCAACGAATACCCAGGACTGATCTCCTTTAGGATGGACTGGTTGGATCTCCTTGCAGTCAAGGGACTCTTCAAGAGTCTTCTCCAGCACTACAGTACCAAAGCATCAATTCTTTGGCGCTCACCTTTCTTTATAGTCCAACTCTCACATCCATACATGACCACTGGAAAAACCACAGCCTTGACAGACCTTTGTTGACAAAGTAATGTCTCTGCTTTTTAATATGTACAGATGTATATTATATATCTATACACATTTATGTGTAGTCAAACCTCATTTTTCACAGATTTCATATTTGTGAAATTGCCTACTCACTGAAATTTATTTCTTAGCTCAGAATCTGTCCTCACAGTGCTGTCTTTGTAGTCATCTGCAGACGTGCAGAATGACCAAAAACTTGAGCAACCGTGCTCTTCCCAGCTGAGGTTGAGTGGGAGACACTCCGCCTTCTTGGTTCCACTCCCGGGCAGAGGTGGCCAGAGGATGGAGACTGGTGCAGCGTAGACCCGGAAGCTCCAGCTCTGGGGCCATCAGGTGGGGCTGGAATCCCAACCCCCGCACCTGTTCATGGGGCCGTGCAAACGCCTTTGAACTCACACTCACGTCTGTACTGCCTCTCCAGCGTCACAGCTGTCACTCCACGCTCTGACCTCTTTGTAATTTCCCTGACTGACAGTGAAGGACCTTCCACTGTCTTCAGTGTATTTACGTATTGGCTCATTCTCTGTAACCACCTCCTGGTCTCCCTGGCCGCCTCCTTAGAGGACGGCTGTCTCCTTGGCCCCAGCCCCCAGCCCTGAGGGCCCCAGGCCCTCTGTCTTGAGTATGTCCTCAGACCCAGCCTCCTCCACCTAAAGTGGAGGAAGGGAATTAATCCATAAATGCTTTTTAAAGAGAAGAAGAAATATCAAGAGAGGGAAGGAGAGGGAAGGGGTGTGGAAGATGAAGAGCTGTTTCTCCCGTCTTTCTCCAGGGCTCTTTTTCTAAGTCACAGCTTTTTTTTTTGCTGTGTTCATAGTGAAACAGCATAAAAACATTTTCAACAACCTCCATAATTGTGTACATACCCTGATAGTTCTTTTTTAATTTTAAAGCAATATTAGTTAACTTAGAGAACATTTTTGTATAAAGCAGATGTGTAAATACTGAAAGCTCAGTTCCTAATTTCAAAGACAGTGCCAGTATATCTAGTTGAAGAGGTTTATTTTGAAGTTACAGACACATTACTAAATCTAATAATAATATACTGTGGTTATAACTATATATATATTAATATATTATATATATAATATAACAGTATAATAATATACTGTTACTTTTAGGTCTTTCCTTTTTAGGGTAAAACACTTTTCAGGATTCTTTTGGAAAGCTCTTATTTCAGGATAACTTTAATGTTTCAGTTGTAGACAAAATGACCTCGTTATTTTGATACAGGAAGTTTCATTGAAGTGCAGAGTATAAATAGCAGTGATGAACTTCAAGCCGAGTTACAGGAAGCTTCCAGGCCTCCCTCTGGACAAGGTGAGGAGGAACCGACAGGAACTGAGAGGGAAGAAGCCACCAGTGACTCCGAGGGCCTCCCAAGAGAGACTTCTGAGAGTGAGGCCGTGGCTACTGAGAGACGCGAAGAGACTGAGAAAGATGCAGAGGGTTCGCTCCACGAGTGGCAAGACATCGATCTGGTAATGACGTGATGTCGCGCTTTCACTCGCTGCTAAGGGAGCCAAGTTAAGCAGCGTTCGGGTTTCCCAGGAGTGGCGGGTTGAGTCCTTACTAGCTGCTCGGTCGCGTCTTCTGGCTCCTCCTGACGGCTCCTTTCTCGCTCGGTTGCCGGCGGGGCTAGTGTCCGTTCCCTGTGTGAGGTAGTGAGGGAACGCGAAAGGTTTTACAGACTTGCTCAGAAACCCAAGTGGAAAGCTTCATAAGGAGAAACAGCCTATTGGTGACTTTCGTCAGACTAAATGCAGACTTTTTAGAACCAGTGAACTTAACTGGGTTATTACTGTAATTGTCTACAAATGAAATTATTTTACAGGACGAGCTGGAAGCTCTGGAGAGCAACCTCTTAACCCAGCAGAATTCACTGAAAGCGCAAAAACAGCAGCAAGAGCGGGTGGCCGCTACTGTGACGGGGCAGATGTTCTTGGAAAGCCAGGTGGGTGTACAGCCGGGGCCTCCTTGAACAACACCGGCCGTGTCTCGACTGAATAAGACCCCCCGAGGGCACGTGCACTGAATGACACGTTTAGGCACGGCCCCCANGGTGGCCGCTACTGTGACGGGGCAGATGTTCTTGGAAAGCCAGGTGGGTGTACAGCCGGGGCCTCCTTGAACAACACCGGCCGTGTCTCGACTGAATAAGACCCCCCGAGGGCACGTGCACTGAATGACACGTTTAGGCACGGCCCCCACTTCCGGCCGACGGCCCCCACTTCCGGCCGACGGCCCCCACTTCCGGCCGACGCCCCCGCTTCCGGCCGACGGCCCCCGCTTCCGGCCGACGGCCCCCGCTTCCGGGGGGAGCACAGGTGCCGCTCCTCAGCCGGGCTCATGGAGTGTCTCACTCTTCAGGAACTGCTCCGCCTCTTCGGCATCCCCTACATCGAGGCTCCCATGGAAGCAGAGGCTCAGTGCGCCATCCTGGATCTGACCGACCAGACTTCCGGAACCATCACTGACGACAGTGATATTTGGCTGTTCGGGGCGCGGCACGTCTACAAAAACTTCTTCAATAAAAACAAGTTTGTAGAGTATTACCAGTATGTGGACTTTCACAACCAGTTAGGTAAGACTTCAGAGTACAATTACTTTTTGAAATTTACCTTTAGGAATTTATATTATGAATTCTTTCTTTCCAAGGGACTAGTTGGTGTATTGATAGAAACGGTAAGGGGAGACCAGATTCGATTCCTGGGTCGGAAAGATCCCCTGGAGAGGGAAATGGCAGCCCACTCCAGTGTTCGTGCCTGGAGTATGCCATGAGCAGAGGAACCCGGAGGGCTACAGTCCATGGAGTTGCAAAGGGTTGGACACGAGTGAGTGGCTAACCCTTTCCCATACATGTTTTCGTATGGTGGTCTTTTGCTTCAGTAGAATAGGGTTTTATTGCTTTATTTTAGTTGCGTGGGATCTTTGCGGGAAGCTAAGTGCAGGCTTTGTCTAGTTGAGGCGCCTGGCTAGGGGCTACTGCTCACTGTCGTGCGTGGGCTCACTGCGGTCGCTTCTCTTGCTGCAGAGGTCGGCTCTAGATGCGCGCGCTTCAGTCGTTGTGGCTCCTGGGCCTAGCGCTATGCAGCATGTGAGAGCTTCCCAGACCAGGAGTCAAACCCATGGCCCCTGCATTGGCAGACAGGTTCTTGCCCACCATACTACCAGGGAAGTCCAGAAGGGGAGTGTAAATTCAGAATGAAGAAATTAAAGCCCTTGTCATGTTCAGATGTTTTCTGCAGTTTCAGTCATCAGACCTGGTTACACTCGATTAATTCCCCCACTCTCCAGAGTAAACCGGAGGTGGCAGAGAGGGGAGGCAGGTGCGAGTCACTCCCGCCGGAACCGTGAGCCTCAGGGTCCTATATTATTTCTGGCAGTGATCCCTCATCGTCCCATTCCTTCAGCAAATACACACTGAGTGATTCCTATATGCCAGTTGTTGTTCTTGGCATTGGGAAGTGGGGAAACAGCAGAGAATAAAACAGTCCAGCAGGAGACACAGATGATTAAAAAAACACATAAATCATAATTTGACAGCGGTGTGAGCCAAATAGGAAAATAAAGCCACCAAAGAGAGGCAAGAGTGTCCTGCGGTCACAGAAAGTATGTGTCCTTTGTGGTCAAACAAGGCTTNTACAGTCCATGGAGTTGCAAAGGGTTGGACACGAGTGAGTGGCTAACCCTTTCCCATACATGTTTTCGTGTGGTGGTCTTTTGCTTCTGTAGAATAGGGTTTTATTGCTTTATTTTAGTTGCGGGGGATCTTTGCGGGAAGCTAAGTGCAGGCTTTCTCTAGTTGAGGCGCCTGGCTGGGGGCTACTGCTCACTGTCGTGCGTGGGCTTCTCACTGCGGTTGCTTCTCTTGCTGCAGAGCTCGGCTCTAGGTGCGCGCGCTTCAGTCGTTGTGGCTCCCGGGCCTAGTGCTATGCAGCATGTGAGAGCTTCCCAGACCAGGGGTCAAACCCATGGCCCCTGCATTGGCAGACAGGTTCTTGCCCACTATACTACCAAGGAAGTCCAGAATGGGAGTGTAAATTCAGAATTGGCAGACAGGTTCTTGCCCACCTTACTAGCAGGGAAGTCCAGAATGGGAGTGTAAATTCAGAATTGGCAGACAGGTTCTTGCCCACTATACTACCAGGGAAGTCCAGAATGGGAGTGTATATTCAGAATGAAGAAATTAAAGCCCTTGTCATGTTCAGATGTTTTCTGCAGTTTCAGTCATCAGACCTGGTTACACTCGATTAGTTCCCCCACTCTCCAGAGTAAACCGGAGGTGGCAGAGAAGGGAGGCAGGTGCGAGTCACTCCCGCCGGAACCGTGAGCCTCAGGGTCCTATATTATTTCTGGCAGTGATCCCTCATCGTCCCATTCCTCCAGCAAATACACACTGAGTGATTCCTGTATGCCAGTTGTTCTTGGCATTGGAAAGTGGGGAAACAGCGGAGAATAAAACAGTCCAGCAGGAGACACAGATGATAAAAAAACATAAATCATAATTTGACAGCGGTGTGAGCCAAATAGAAAAATAAAGCCACCAAAGAGAGGCAAGAGTGTCCTGCGGTCACAGGAAGTATGTGTCCTTTGTGGTCAAACAAGGCTTAACTAATCTTACCTTTGTGGCTGGAGCTAAAGGAGAGGNTCAGCAAATACACACTGAGTGATTCCTATATGCCAGTTGTTGTTCTTGGCATTGGGAAGTGGGGAAACAGCAGAGAATAAAACAGTCCAGCAGGAGACACAGATGATTAAAAAAACACATAAATCATAATTTGACAGCGGTGTGAGCCAAATAGGAAAATAAAGCCACCAAAGAGAGGCAAGAGTGTCCTGCGGTCACAGAAAGTATGTGTCCTTTGTGGTCAAACAAGGCTTAACTAATCTTACCTTTGTGGCTGGAGCTAAAGGAGAGGGGAAGCAGGAGCTACAGGTACCTTGGGTGAGCATGTCAGACAGAGGATCTGGTATGTGCAAAGGCCCTGAGGCAGAAAGAAGCCTGCTTGGCGTGTTCTAAAGAAGCATGGAGGTGGTTTCGGGCTGAATTTTGTCTCCCCAGAATTCATGCATATAGAGTGGACTTGCCTTGAATGAGGAGGCAGAACGGTAGGGAGCAGGTTGGGGGACAGTGAAGATCTGGGTGTTGTTTCTGAGATGCTTATGTGACATCCTGATGGACCCTTGATTATGTGTGGCTGTGGTTCAGAGAAAAGGTTTTGGGGAGAGAGCTGCATTTGGGGGTCACAGGTTATGGGACGTTGAAAGCTGTGAGGATGGATGAAACTTTAAAAATCCTAACACAATGTCATTTACAAAAAAGAATCCTATTTTAGATAATGAAACAGATATCTTTGGACATTGGATGAGGATACACACACACATATATTATCGTTATAAGAAAATAGTTATAAATCTTATGTAATAAATGTGTATAAAACAAAAGATGTAAAATATGTAATAATTTTTACTCTTACAGGATTGGACCGGAACAAATTAATAAATTTGGCCTATTTGCTTGGAAGTGATTATACAGAAGGAATACCAACTGTGGGTTGTGTTACCGCCATGGAAATTCTCAACGAATTCCCTGGACATGGCCTGGAACCACTCCGAAAATTCTCGTAAGTCGTTTCTTAATTTCTTTAGATCCAGTGTTTATATATAAACACCCAAATTAAACAGGACTGTTACTTACATCATGAACTGTCACAGATCATTCCTCATTGGGAATGGAGGAGGAGGTAACAGTTGGGGTTCTAAAGCTTGTTTTCCCTTTTCTAGCATTTGAGGAAATCAGAGAAGATTCTGTTTAGAGTTTATTTTTTATCTGAGCTAAAGGATATGTAGCCAGTCCTGTAGGATTTCCTGGGAGCGCAGAAGTTACCATTTCATTCCTTCACGTATTTTTTGAGTGGCCATTATGTGCCAGACAGTGTGCTGGGCTGGAACAGGAAAGATGGCCGAGCCGCAGACGGTGCGCTTGGAGCTGCCGCACGCGGGGGCCAGGGGAGCGTGCGTGTGCTGGTGCTTGTGTCTGAGCACGCCGAGGGAGGTCGGCCCGACCGGGGAGTGGGGATATATGTTTTAGCTCATCAGTGGCAAATAGAAAAGGGCACGGAAAGGGTGAAGAGCAGGAAGACAGAGTGTCGCCTTGCTTTCTTCTCTGCTTTCCCTTCTACCCAGACCCTGCTCGATCACTCCCCACTGAAGCAGAGCTACTCCGAGTCTGCGGGCAGCTGTGTTTGGTTTAACCTACACAGTATGTTCTTCTTTCATTTGGAGTTGGCTACCAACATTGAAATTGGGGGAGATCTCACAGAAAATTTTGGAGGAAGGGAAATGAGACCTGGAAGTGCCGAGTCCAGATTCCCAAATAGTCCCAAAGCACAGAAGAGCAATCCCGCTCCACTGGGGTGACCAGGGCACGGACCCCTCAGTCTTATATCTCAGTCGCTGCCACCCCCTGTTGTCCCCCTGGAGCTCAGCTGTTGGGCGGGTCATCATGGCTGTCTTTCACGTTTGTGTTAAGTGCCTGGGCCGCTTGTTTTAAGGAGGGCGATCCTTTTGGTTTGATGAGTTTGCTGTGCTGCTTTTCCTAGTGGCAGTCATGATTACTGTGTCGAAGATGAAAATTCACAGGCCGTTAAGGGAGACATGGAGGTATTCTCCCATTGCCCTCTTGGACAGTATTGTAGAACTGATGAAGATAGATCTTTTTTTTTTTTTTTTTTTTCTTTTTGCATTTCGATCCTGCACAAAGACTGCAGTTGGTCTTTCTTAGCACTAGAGGGCGCTGCTGCCTTGGTGAGGGGCCGCCCTGACGGAGGCCAAGTCTGTCAGTTCCTAGGACTCAGTATTGAAGCAGTGATTATGAATTTTTTAAGTTCCATTGAATGAATATATTGGAAAGGGTTATATTTACGTTTTTTTAATTTTCATGCTATTTATTTGTCCTGTCTATATAAAATTTTCTGGCTGTTCGCTGCATTACAAGCTACCTTAAGTCTCAGTGACTTCACGCAGCAGTAGTCACAGATTTTGCTCATGAATCTGCAGTTTGATCAGGCTGCATGGGGATGTCTTGGCTGATTCCAGGTGTGTCAGGGGCACCTGAGCTGGGCTGGGGGGCCACTCGAGATGGTCCGCTCCTAGCTGGTGAGTGGATCTGTCAGCAGAGCTCAGCCAGCAGTGTGGATCGGGGGCCTGGACCCCCTCCATTGCACCCCCTCACAGCACGTCGGCAGCTTTCAAGGCAAACAGTCTAAGAGTCAGAAAGTGGAGACTGCAGTCGCTGAAGGCCCGGCAGAGCCACAGAGCCCGCCCGGCTCAAGGGGAGGAGCATGGATCCCTGCTTCTTGTTGGGCGGAGGGGCCAACGTGGGCTCTAACCCACCACAGTGATTTGTACTCAGAATGGAAAAATTGAATAAGGAATAAAACATAAAGAAAATTAATAGCTGTATCCTCACTTAGGACATTGCCTATCACAGGATAAAAGGATAGCCGTTAGTGTTTTTTATTATTGTAAATACCCCTATGTACTTATTCTCTCTTTCTCCACATATATGTATTTTCCCCAGTATTGGGATCATATATGATGTAGAGTTGTATTCTGGATTTTTAAAATTTGACAGTCTTCAGGTGTTTTTACATTTTATTAAATATTTTTGGGTTCCTTATTGTAGTTGACTTGGAGTAAATAATACAGATACATTACCTCAACTTGGGCTTTCTTGGTGGCTCAGCTAGTAAAGAATCCGCCTGCCAATGATGGAGATGCAGGAGACGCAGGTTCGAACCCTGGGTTGAGACGATCCCCTGGAGAAGGAAATGGCAACCCACCCCAGTATTCCTGCCTGGAAAATGCCATGGATAGAGGAGCCTGGTAGGCTCAGATCATGGGATTGCAGAGTCTGACACGACCGAGTGCATGCATGCACATACATTATTTCATTTTACCACTGGGAAAGACACAGAGGTGTTGTGGCTAAACTAAGTTTAGCTCCTTGTCTGTGGTGCATCAGCTACAAGGTCTCACTGCTTCATGAAGATTGGTTTCCTTTGCCTTGTAGAGAGTGGTGGCACGAAGCCCAGGAGAATAAGAAGATAAGGCCGAATCCATATGACACCAAAGTGAAAAAAAAGTTGCGCAAGTTGCAACTCACGCCTGGCTTCCCTAACCCGGCCGTGGCAGACGCTTACCTCAAACCTGTGGTGGACGAGTCCAAGGGGTCGTTTCTGTGGGGCAAACCCGACCTGGACAAGATCAGAGAGTATCCTTTCCTTTCCTCAGACACAGGGAACATCAAGGCAAATGTGTGTGTTGGTTTAAAACCTAATGAAACATGAACTTGGATCACTTTTTTCTTAATATTGCTTTAGCTAAGATGCTCCTTTCCATTCCTTTCTCTCCATTTTTTTTTGTGCTTAAGTACACATAACATAAAATGTTACCATTTTAACGCTCTTAAGTGTACTGTTCAGGGATTATGACATACTTTCCCATTATTGTGTAACCGTCATCACCATTCACCCCCATATTCTTCTCATCTTCTGAAACGAAAGCTCTGTACCTATTAAACACGAGCCCCCCTGTCACCCTCCCGACCCTGGCCACCGCCATCTGCTTTCTGTCTTTGACCACTCCATGTATGTTCATCATGTAAGTTACACCATACTGTATAGATCTCCTCGTGACTGGCTTATTTCAGTTAGCGTAATATCCTCAAGGTTCATCTAATTGTAGCATGTGGCAGACTCTCCTTCCTTTTGAAGGCTGAATACTGTTCCATTGTATGTAATATCGCATTCTGTTTATCCATTCATCTGTCGACGAACACTTGGGTCCCTTCCATGTTTTAGTTATTGTGAATCATCTCTTTAGTTTTAAGGAGGATCTTTATTTGAAATAAATAGCAGTAAGCAATCATATTTAAGTATTTATTCTGAAAGAATAGAAAAGATTAGGTTTGTTCTTTCTGTTACTGTTGTTTTCTGCATAAATAATCACTTGGATAGATATTTTAAAGTTTGCAGTAGTATTAGTCTAACTACATCGTTTTCTCTCAAAGAAATATATATGGTATCAGAAATTTGTTTTTATCCTAGATTAGCCTTTTTCCACAGTCACTAGTCTTGGGTGTCCTAAAATGAGCGTTGGAATCTTCTATCTTAGAGGATATTCATAAGAACAGACTGCCATTGTGGTGGAGTAATTTGTTATCTTCTTTTACCATTTTAATCTTTATAGATATGAAAATCTTTGGAGATAGGGGAAGTGGAGTCAAGGGTGGGTTTTTTGGACCTTTTTACTTATCACTTGCAAATATCTTTAAAAACAGTGTGAGTCTTAACTGCCTGCATATTTTGTCAGCGGTATTTTGGCTGGAACAGGACAAAGACAGATGAATCTCTGTTTCCTGTATTAAAGCAGCTGAATGTCCATCAGGTAATTGTGACAGCTCTTTTCCTAAGTCAGGATAGTGGATAAAGTTAGGAAGGCTGTGGTGGCCAGCTGTTAAGGACCTGTTACTTTTCCTTTGTGGGGCATCCCTGGTGGCTCAGACAGTAAGGAATCGGCCTGCAATGCAGGAGACCTGGGTTTGATCCCTAGGTCAGGAAGATCCCCTGGTGAGGAGAGTGGCTACCCATTCCAGCATTCTTGCCTGGAGAATTCCATGGACAGAGGATCCTGGCAGGCTACAGTCCATGGGGTCGCAAAGAGTCAGACACGACTGAGCGACTGTAAAAAGAGGCCTCTGTGTGGCCCTCAGCTCCCTTGGGTAGCTAACTGCATCTTGTTTTATCCACGAGTGTGTTCCTGCCCACACAGGAACCTCCGCTCACCCCAGAGACAGCCCACAGAATGTACATACAGGTAAATCAGTCTTCAGAATTCAGCTCAAATCCTGCAAGGTACATGTTCAGATTAAATTCTTCTCAGTTAGGTCGGGTTAACCTTGAAAAAAAGAAAACGTAAAGCTGAAGTAGACCGCCTTTCCAGAAAGGTTCCTGTTGTTTGTTTGGCGGCTTTCTGTGCTGGACGCCATGTGTGCCCGCCAACAGGAAAGCTAGTTGGCTTAGTAACGGATTGCTGCTTAATTTCAGATACATTTTGTTGTTAATACTGTTCTCCTTTTTCATTGTAGAAGTTAATATAAGTTTATTTCTCCAAAATTAGAAAGTGAAAAAATGAATTAAAATTACTCATTGTTTGCTTCCTCCAACATAGAGGTTAACATTTAGGTCTGTTTTCTCTTATTTTTCCCCTCCTTCCCACATATATTTGTTACCAGACATAATTGCAATTTGATATAAATAATCCCCCCATTCACTGGTTAGGGTAAGCTTTTTTGTGTGTGTGTTTTGCATAGCTTTCATTTAAAATGACCAGATTACATCATTTCATCAAAGAGATTTAACTTAATTGATTCACTTCCCATAGTGGACCTTGAATTTTCAGGTTTTCGTATGTAATGCTGTGATGGACATCAGGCATATAACTTTTCTCAAACAACTATTTTTAACGACTGACTTCCTGAAAGTGGAGTTTTAGAACAAAAGTCAAGATGATTTCTTACAACTCCTAATATATAATACTGTAAAGTTGCTTCCTAAAGGAATCATGATGACGGCGTTTTTAAAAGGAAAGAGAAGAATTTAGAAACAGACTCCATGATATCGTGTTGCTATAAAAGAAGATGATTTTGTCCCTGAAAAATATTTAACTCTCTTTGAATGCTGATGAAGGGATTTCTTACTTGATATGTGAGCAGAAGGATTAGTTGACAGAGGTGGCACTTTTAAGTATGATGTTGAAAGTAGAATTTACTGCCAGCATTCATTTGGGAGAGGTGGACTTTTTGTTTTTGCATTCTCTTCCCTTTAAAAAAAAATTATTTATTTTTAATTGGAGGATAATTGCTTTACAATGTTATATTGGGTTTTTGCCATACATCAATATGAATCAGCCATAGGCTTACCCTTTTGAAAAAGGATGAATTAGTATTTTCTGAAAGAGTCATCCAATGCCACAAGTATAAGGTGGAATTCTTTGATTTGCTTTGTAAAGTTTCCTTCCTTGTCTGATCGATTATTATTTCATTTTTTTAGACACAGCTCCGAATTGATTCTTTCTTTAGATTAGCCCAACAGGAGAAACAGGAGGCTAAGGGTATCAAGAGCCAGAGACTTAACAGAGCTGTGACATGTATGCTGAGAAAAGAAAGAGAAGCCGCAGCCAGTGAGATAGAAGCAGCTTCTGTTGCCATGGAGAAAGAGTCTGAGTTCCTTGATGAGGCGAAAGGAAAGACCCAGAAGAGAGGCACAGCAAATAGATGGAAAGAGCCATCCAGCCCGAAAAGAAAGAGGCTTTCGGATCCTAAAGGAGGGAATGAAAGTGGTGGGTTTTTGGGGGAGGCCTACCTCTCGCAGTCATCCGAGGCCTCTTCAGGTGAGGATGCGGAGTACTTCCCTGCGATGAGCGTGCAAAGGGCGAAAGCACCCGGGGGGTCCAGAGCCCGCTCGTCAGATGCACGGAGCGCAGCACAGCCTGCTTCCCGGAGGGACGGCGGGACCACCACGAGCAGCTCCAGCGATGACGACGACGGAGGGAGGGCGAAGCCCATCCTGGTGACCGCCAGGCCTGTGTTTGGGAAGAAAAAGGGGAGACGGAGAGGCGTGAGAGGAAGGAAGTGGAAAACCTGAATACCCATGCAGCCTCTGTAGCTGGGCACAGCTTAACGTTTTGTGATGAATTTGTTGTGGGGAAATAATAAAATTCACAGCATTTGCACAGTCTTTGTTATGTGGCTTTTAAAAATATGGACGTTAAGCTGGACAATTACTTATTTTCTTTAATATGTTACCTTTTTCTAGTGCTTTCCACTTCATTGAATATTCCTTTGTATCTACAGGCCTCATCTGTTTATGTTTCTAGTATTATGCAATGTCGATGGTTTCTAACATTAGAAAGGGAAAAGGGGTTTCTGTTGATCAGTACTTACTCTCAGTGTATGTTTCCTCTGCCTTTCCAACCTAGATGAGAATAAAATATATTTATCTTTATATCCATTTCGTTTATGTAAGCATTATGTATGTGCATGCATGCTAAGTCGCCTCAATCGTGTCTGACTCTTTGCGACACTGGACCGTAGCCCAGGCTCCCCCATGCATGGGATTCTCCGGGCAAGAATACTGGAGTGTGTTGCCATGCCCTCCTCCAGAGGATCTTCCTGACCCAGGGATGGAACCTGCGTCTCTTATGTCTCTTGCATTGGGATGTGGGTTCTTTACCACCAGCACCACCTGGGAAACCCCTTATATAAGTATTACCCCCATGCATGGGATTCTCCGGGCAAGAATACTGGAGTGTGTTGCCATGCCCTCCTCCAGAGGATCTTCCTGACCCAGGGATGGAACCTGCGTCTCTTATGTCTCTTGCATTGGGATGTGGGTTCTTTACCACTAGCACCACCTGGGAAACCCCTTATATAAGTATTTCTATGTTTATATTTGCATTCATTTATGTTTACATTCTGGAGAAGGAAATGGCAACCCACTCCAGTATTGCCTAGAGAATCCCAGGGATGGGGGAGCCTGGTGGGCTGCCGTCTGTGGGGTCGCACAGAGTCGGACACGACAGAAGCGACTTAGCAGCAGCAGCAGCGTGTTTACGTTCCAGCGCAGCTTCTCAAATACTTGGACTATAGCTGCTGCATTTCTTTGCTCATTATTTCTTTCTTCCTAATTTGAAATACATCTTCTGTTTCAGCCTTCTCTAAAAGCTTTCTTCTAAAATCAACACTGACTTCCACGTAAACAAAATCTTTCTTCTTTTGTGTGTGATTTCTTTTTTTATTAAAGGATAATTGCTTTATAGAATTTTGTTGTTTTCTGTAAAACCTCAACATGAATGAGCCATATACATACATCTTCTCCCTTTTGAACTTCCCTCCCATCTCCCTCCCCGTCCCACCTCCTAAGTTGATACAGAGCCCCTGTTTGAGTTTCCTGAGCCACACAGCAAATTCCCGTTGCCTATCTATTTTACAAATGGTAATGTAAATTTCCATGTTACTCTTTCCATAGATCTCACCCTCCCCTCCCCTCCCCGCATGGCCGTAAGTCTGTTCTCTATGTCTATTTCTCCACTGCTGCCCTGTAAGTAAATTCTTCAGTATCAATTTTCTAGATTCCAAAATAAAATCTTTCCTTAATACTTCTTTTCTCTGGAGATATTTTAAATAGAACAGTTTTGGGGAAGGGTTGGGAAGAGAGACATTAACTTATTCATGTTATTCTCTAATTTCTCCAAGCTACGTAAAATTGAGAGTTTTCTGCATATGTGTGTGTAGGTAGAATAGCAGTAGTTTTGCTAAAATGTAATTTTGTTGCCTTGATAACTTATATTTGTCCCGCACTGCAGTAGCTGGAATGAAGGCTAAGCTGCTGTAACCAAGACGTGTTCCTACACCCTGTGGACCACTGTTTCCCTGGTGGCTCAGATGGTAAAAGAACCCGCCTGCAATGCAGGAGACCCAGGTTCGATCCCTGGGTCAGGAAGATTCCCTGGAGAAGGAAATGGCAACCCACTCCAGTATTGTTGCCTGGAGAATCCCATGGACAGAGGAGCCTGCTGGGCTACAGTCCATGGGGTCCCAAAGGTTTGGACACAACTGAGCGACAAACACTTGTACTTTCAAGTGAGCTGAGACACCAGCTCTTCCTCAGCAGTCAAGCCAGTCTGGGCTGGGGAGGCAGGTGAGCACCTACCCTGGAGAAGGAAATGGCAACCCACTCCAGTATTGTTGCCTGGAGAATCCCATGGACAGAGGAGCCTGCTGGGCTACAGTCCATGGGGTCCCAAAGGTTTGGACACAACTGAGCGACAAACACTTGTACTTTCAAGTGAGCTGAGACACCAGCTCTTCCTCAGCAGTCAAGCCAGTCTGGGCTGGGGAGGCAGGTGAGCACCTTGAGGTCAGCAGGGTCCAGGTTCAGCCTCCTCCTGGGTACTGTACCGCTTTGGCTATCTATACCAGTCATGGCTGTATCTGCAGTTGAACCGCCTCAAAGAGGAAAGAACCATAGTCCTGGATGAGCAGGATGTCTTATGTTAAAGGTGACTAGAAAAATCACTTCCCGTTCCCATCCTATCGAACTGAACTGACCATATTCTTCAGTGTATACTCAACATACTCAGAAATGTATTCTCTACCTGGGCTGTGTATCCAGAAGGAGGAAAAATGGATATTCAGAATTATTAGTTCAGTTCGGTTGAGTCGCTCAGTCGTGTCCAGCTCTTTGCAACCCCATGAACTGCAGCATGCCAAGCCTCCCTGTCCATCACCAACTCCTGGAGTTCACCGAGACTCACGTCCATCGAGTCCGTGATGCCATCCAGCCATCTCACCCTCGGTCGTCCCCTTCTCCTCCTGCCCCCAATCCCTCCCAGCATCAGAGTCTTTTCCAGTGAGTCAACTCTTCGCATGAGGTG
>SJYX01005490.1:21993-35454 GCA_006410675.1 Oreotragus oreotragus
AGCTGTGTTTATGTGAGTAGTGTCTTAAAGAGAAAGCATCTTGATAAATTGCCAGGTAACTCTTCTATTCTCCTTTCAAACCATCTTAATCCAGCACATTAAATTATTTTTAGTTAAGTCATCATGTTACCATGAATCTTTCTTTTTTATGAAATAAGGGAAAAATTCTGAAATCTTCTTAATGGACAGACATGAGAAAGTGTATAGGTAGGAGATAGTGCAGACACTGCTCTATAATTTTTTACCACAAAGCAGGTAGAAAGTAAGAAAAAGTTTATCACTTATGTTTGAAGCAGAGCCTCCAATTTTTGAAGAGGTTCCAACATGATGGTCTTTTATTAGTGACTGCAAATGTAATTCCATCAGGTTCAACCCAAGCAGAAACTTTTTTTTAAAGATTTGCTAGTAATTCGACTTCATCGGTAAGGGATAAGATAGGTTCTTTAATTGATATGTTATTGCTCTCTGGTTAAAATGTCAAATAGTTTAAACCAAATCAAACAAAAAATCAAACACAAAATTTTTAGCTTGATGGTACATGATCTGTAAGATAATGTGTGCTGCTGTGAAATTATCACGGAAAAATTTTAGAATAATAAAGTAAAATAAAGGATTGGGGTTCCTGAACTAAAAAAATGCTCTAAGTTAATTTCTGAAATTTAAAAAAAAGTAGGGAGAAAATGGCAGTTCTTTTATGTTCATTGTTTGGAACAGTATCTGTTCTTTGAGAAAATAAGAGAGTAAAGGGTATGGTAGGGGCTTCCCTTGAGCTCAGTTGGTAAAGAATCTGCCTGCAGTGAAGGAGACCCGGGTTTGATCCCTGGGTTGGGAAGACCCCCTGGAGAAGGAAATGGCACCCCACTCCAGTATCCTTGCCTGGAAAATCTCATGGACAGAGGGGCCTGNTTTAAAAAAAAGTAGGGAGAAAATGGCAGTTCTTTTATGTTCATTGTTTGGAACAGTATCTGTTCTTTGAGAAAATAAGAGAGTAAAGGGTATGGTAGGGGCTTCCCTTGAGCTCAGTTGGTAAAGAATCTGCCTGCAGTGAAGGAGACCCGGGTTTGATCCCTGGGTTGGGAAGACCCCCTGGGGAAGGAAATGGCACCCCACTCCAGTATCCTTGCCTGGAAAATCTCATGGACAGAGGGGCCTGGAGGGCTGCAGGCCATGGGGTCGCAAAGAGTCGGGCATGACTGAGCAGCTAACACTAACACTAAGGGTATGGGAGAGAAAAAACAAAAATGCCATCAATTTTAATCTAAGCTCTAAAATTTGCAAATGTATTAGGCACTAAAGGAGGTGGTGTAGAAAAAAAAAATCTACAATTTGGAAATAAGGAAAAAATATAGCATACCTTCAATATCTTATGGAGCAACAACTGTAACAAGGATTATCTTGGGATTGTGTTATGCTGAATTAATTTCTTTGTTACTACTGATCAAACATCCTATATGTAATAGAGTTCTGTGTTGAATAATAGTGGTGAGAGTGGGCACTTTTGTCTTGTTTCTGATTTTAGAGGAAATGCTTTCAGTTTTTCACCATAGAGGAGAATGTTTTCTGGGGGTTCGTTGTATATGGTCTTTATTATATTGAGGTTTATTCCTTCTATGCCTGCTTTCTGGAGAGTTTTCATCATAAATGGGTGTTGAATTTTGTTGAAGGCTTTCTCTGCATCTATTGAGATGATCATATGGTTTTTATCTTTCAACTTGTTAATATGGTATATCATATTGATTGATTTGTGTATATTGAAGAATCCTTGCATTCCTGGGATAAGGCCAACTTGATCATGATGTATGATCTTTTTAATTTGTTACTGGGTTCTGTTTGCTAGAATTTTGTTGAGGATTTCTGCATCTATTTTCATCAGTGGTATTGGCCTGTAATTTTCTTTTTGTTGGTGGCATCTTTGTCTGGTATTGGTGTCATGGTGATGGTGGCCTCATAGTATGAGTTTGGGAGTTTTCCTTCATCTGCAATTTTCTGAAAGAGTATGAGCAGGATGGGTGCTAGCTCTTCTCTAAACTTTTAGTAAAATTTACCTGTAAAGCCATCTGGTCCTGGGCTTTTGTTTATTGGAAGATTTTTGATTACAGTTTTGATTTTCATTCTTGTGATTGATCTTTCCATTTCCTATTTCTTCCTGGCTCAGTTTTGGAAGGTTATACTTTTGTAAGAATGTGTCCCTTTCTTCCAATTTTTCCATTTTATTGGCATATAACTGCTCATGTGCGTAGTCCCTCAGTCGTGTCTGACTCTTTGCAACCCCAGGGACTATAGCCCACCAGGCTCCTCTGTCCATGGGATTCTCTGGGCAAGGATACTGAAGTGGGTAGCCATTATCTTCTCCAATAGTTGCTTACAGTAGTATCTTACGATCCTTTGTATTTCTGTGTTGTCTCTTCTTTTTCATTTCTAATTGGCTAAAGGTTTGTCAGTTGTGCTTGTCTTCTCAGAAAGCCAACTTTCGTTTTGTTGATTGTTGCTGGTTTATTTCTTTTTCACTTATTCTTTAATCTTTATGATTTCTTTCCTTCTACTAACTCTGGGTTTTTGTTGTTGTTGTTGTTGTTGCTCTTTTTGCAGTTGCTTTACTTGTAAGATTAGGTTGTTTATTTGATATCTGTCTTGTTTCTTGAGGTAGGCTTCTATTGCTATGAAGTTCCCTTTCGGCACTACTTTTACTGCAACCCATAGGTTTTGAGTTGCCATATTCTCATTGTCATTTGTTTCTATTTTGATTTCCTTTTTGTTTTCTTCAATGATCTGTTGCTTATTTAGAAGCATGTTGTTTAGCTTCCGTGTGTTTGTGTTTTTTATAATTTTTCCTGTAGTTGACAAATAAGCTTAGATTGTTGTGATCAGAAAAGATGCTTGACATGATTTCAGTGGGTTTTTTTTTTTTTTTTCCCTTTAATTTACCAAGTCTTGATTTGTGGCCCAGGATGTGATCTGTCCTGGAGCATGTTCCATATGCACTTGAGAAAAAAGTGAAATATATTGTTTTTGGATGAAATGCCCCGAGATATCAATTAGGTCCAACTGGTCCAATGTATCACTTAAATCCTGTGTTTTCTTATTACTTTTATGTCTGGATGATCTGTCCTTTGGTGTGAATAGGGTATTAATGTTGTGTTGTGTGCTTAGCTGCTCAGTCATGTCCGACTCTTTGCAACCTCATGGACTGTAGCTTGCCAGGTTTCTCTGTCCTTGGGGATTCTCCAGGCAAGAATACTGGAGTGGGTAGACATTCCCTTCTCTAGGAGATCTTCCCATAGATCAGACCTAGGTCTCCTGCATTGCAGGTGAATTCTTTACCATCTGAACCACGAGGGATCCTACTATTATTGTGTTACTGTCAATTTCTCCTTTACTAGTTGTTATCATTAGCCTTATGTACTGAGGTGCTCCTATATTAAATACATATATTTTTATAATTGTTATATCTTTCTCTTGGATTTATCCTTTGATTGTTATGTAGTGTCCTCCTTTTTCTCTTATCATGGTGTTTATTTCAAAGTCTATTTCATCTGATGTGAGTCTTTCTGCTCCCGCTTTCTTTTCTCCATTTACACAGGATATCTTTCCACCTCCTCTGTTTCAGTCTATGTGTGTCCCTAGGCTTGAAGGGGGTTTTTGCAGATAGTATATATAGGGGTCTAATTTTTGTATACGTTCAACCAATCTATGTCTTTTGGTTGGAGCATTTAGAGTCCCATACAGGATGAACCTAAGGAGAAACATGCCAAGACATATATTAATCAAACTAAAAAACATTAAATATAAATAATAAATATTAAAAACAGCAAGGTAAAAGCAACAAATAACATACAAGGGGATCCCCATAAGGCAAACAGCTGATGGTTCAATAGAAACTCTGCAGGCCAGAGGGAATAGCAAGATATACTTAAAGTGATGAAAGGGAAAATCTACAACCAAGATTACTGTATCCAGCAAAGGTCTCATTCAGATTCCAAGGAGAAATTAAAAGCTTTACAGGCAAGCAAAAGTGTAGAGAATTCAGCACTACCAACTAGCTCTTTAACAAATGCTAAAGGAACTCCTCTAGATAAGAAACAGGAAAAGCCTATAAAAACAANAAGAATACATTTGAATCAGTTCTAATAAGATGGATGAAACTGGAACCAATTATACAGAGTGAAGTAAGCCAGAAAGAAAAACACCAATACAGTATACTAACACATATATATGGAATTTAGAAAGATGGTAATGAGGACCCTGCATGCAAGACAGCAAAAAAGATACAGATGTGTAGAGCGGACTTATGGACTCTGAGGGAGAAGGAGAGGGAGAGGGAGAGGGAGGGATGATTTGGGAGAATAGCATTGAAATATGTATACTATCATGTAAGAAATGAATTGCCAGTCTATGTTCAATGCAGGATGCAGGATGCTTGGGGCTGGTGTATGGGGATGATCTGGAGGGATGATGTGGGGTGGGAGGTGGGAGGGGGGTTCATGTTTGGGAGTTCGTGTAAAAAAATAAATAAATACCAAAAAAAAAACAAACAAACAAACACAAAGCAACATAGTAAATGGTAACAAGATCATACTTATCAGTAATTACCTTAAATGCAAATGGGCTAATGGAGTTCCTCGTTAATTTGCAGAATTTTGTCCAGTACAGACGCACACAATTTCTGTCCAGTGTTACAGATAACTTCAAATACTTATGGCCTGTTGTACTTTAAACATGTTGATATGTAGCTCTGCAATCCTATCCTAACATTTTCCTTTGTACTGCCTTTGAATATCCTACCTTCTTAAATGCTTGAACTCGTCACAACATATTTCTGGTTATCTCATTAATTAATGATGTAAAGCAATCTAACAGACTAAGAGCAAAGCAAAAAAGTTAAAGCGTCTTTCTTATCAAATAGAAAATATTCTGATTAGGAATATTTGTATATCCAGTATAATCTCATGAAACATCATCTTCCAAACCTAGACTGATTCCATATGGCTCGTTCATAAACAAAGAAATATTTTTTAAAATACAACAAAAAATTAAATGTTTAATTCAAGAAATGTAAATGAAAATTATGATTTTTTTTCACATTTCTCATCTTTTTCTCTGGAAAAGTTGTATATTTTCTCAAAATTCTTTGAGTAAAAATTAATATATTAATAATAAAGCCACATCTAAAAGAAAAGAATATCTAGAATTCATATATACAAGGAATTGTATTTAAGAATACTTGAACTAAATCTGAATATATATGGAGAATTATCTTTGTGGTGTGTAGGACACAGGTGACATACATTAATAACTTAATAGCAAGAATTCAAAAGCATGTTTTTACATGTTGAAATCAATAGCTACCTATGATTATGGATAATTTTATGTAATTTTTAATGTTATCAAATTTGTTTTACTTCAAACATAGTCAAATAAAAACTTGCTATACTCTAAAGGAAAACATTTTTGTATAGGAAATGTGATTTTAAAATACCAGTCCAAAAAAGCAAAAAGATCAATTATGTTAAGCATGTTTTTACATGTTGAAATCAATAGCTACCTATGATTATGGATAATTTTATGTAATTTTTAATGTTATCAAATTTGTTTTACTTCAAACATAGTCAAATAAAAACTTGCTATACTCTAAAGGAAAACATTTTTGTATAGGAAATGTGATTTTAAAATACCAGTCCAAAAAAGCAAAAAGATCAATTATGTTTAGAGCAACAAAAGATGAGAAAGTGTTTCTGAAATAACTTTTTTTTTTTTTTTTTTTCAGGAAAAGCAGGCAGAATTTAGCTTTCTAAGCATGCTCTATTATTCTAAAGAGAAGATTCTGGAACACCCTTTACACAAAAACTGCCTTCAATCAACCTAAAGTGATAGAAACTTTAGTCACTGGAACATCCCTTGATTGTTTCATTAAAATTCATTTTCCACACAGCAAAGGCACTAAAATGCAAATATTTTCCCCTTAGTTTAATAATTGTATAACCATTTATAACATTGAATAGACCAGAAATTTAAAAATAAGCTCACTATTTCCAGTCAAAAGATTAAAAAATAAATTATTTTTGTAAGAGCAATACTATTGACATTTAAGTACCCTAGATGATGGAAAATGGTTTTCAGGAGCGTAGTCATTTTTTCTCTAGCATCTCTGTAAAAACCTATGTATTCTTCAAAATTCAGGCCAAATAATACTTAAAAATTTCTCTGATTTCTCCTCTTCTAGTGCAGAAGGAAGAAATGCATCACAGATATCCCTACAATATTTTTCAGCAGTTAAAAACATACTAGGACTACATGAATGATCATGAGTAAATTACAAAGTCATAAGGTGAGTTAAATATAGTAAGGCACACTTTTATCACAACAATCCTTATTATCCCCATTTTACAGATGATTGAAGTTCAGAGTAAGTGATTTTTAAGGTTACTCTGTATTTTAATTTATTTCATATCAAAGCACAAGCAAACATGTAGGAATGTGTCATTATCATTCAGATAATAAGTTTTTATAATGGAGTTAAGGAAGTATTTCTTTAAAAATATAAATGTACAAGAAGAGAAATGAAAAGAAAAACAAAAATTAGAAAAACTAGCCTTCTTGCTAGTTGGTGGGATGCATATCAAAGTAGTGGGACACTATTTCCCAGTCTTCAAATTTCCAGAAATTATTAAGCCTGATGACATCAAGCATTGGCTTCAAGTGAGAACAGGAACTACAGTGCATTGTTAGAGAGGGAATCAATTGTCACTACCACATCAGAAATTATTGGATCACAGCTAGTATAACTGAAGCTTATACACCCAGTAACACAGAAAGTCTGTCTATTTATGATAGAAACTCTTACACTTATGGCCAGGGTGATGAGTAAAATAAGGTAACTTCTATAATTCTTTGTCCCAGAGTAGAAAAAGAGAGACAAGTAAATGTCATTTTGTAGGGAAAATAGGTGATATTTGATTTAATCATTCAACTCAACTAGGTATCCAATTGTATAATCAACTTTAGTGCAGAAGTTTAAGTAAACAAATTTCATCTACACGTGTCAGTATAAAGCAATCTAAACATATAGTTTAAAAATGAATTTTCAAATGTTTATAGGCAATATTACATGATTAACTAAAATTTATAATATTCAACTAAAGTTAAAAAACTGCATTTATCAAAACTTCATGTATAAAATTAAATGACAGCAATACAAAATAAAACTTTCCTTTGTTTTATTTCTCAGCTCTTCTCCTAATGATCCTTTTTTAAGAATAATATGAATTTCTTAGTTATGTATGTTTTCTTTGTGCTAGTCTTTGTTATATTTGTCCTATATTAATTATTGAGTACAATCTGATTTTTTAACTAAGTGTTGGTACATATGAGTTACTTACATCTATTGACTGAGTAAAACAGTAATAGAACAATGAGAAATTGTCAATTCTGAGTAGTTAAATTTCAAAAGAGCTAAAAGGATACTCTAATTTATTGTGTGGGGATGTGAAAAAATGAGGAGTCAATGATGATTCAAAATTTTCTGCTTAAGCAATCTGTGTTAAAGTTGGGACTATTTACTAAAAATAGAAACACACTCAGGTAAAAATAGGTGTCTGCAATACAGTCAATTGGTTTTGCATGTCATAAGTGTGAAGGCCACTAGACCTACAACGAAGTTGTCCTGGAGGCTGTCAGATACACAAGTCTGGCACTGAGCATGAGGGTTTCATGTAGCTACAAATCTGAAAGTCATGATCATTTATTTGATATTTAAAGTCACAAGATGGGTTTATTCACACAGCAGATGATTGTGGTTTTGAAATGGAAAATGTTTAAAGAGAGAACTGTGATAGTAAGAAAAGCAGAAAAGTTTAATATCTCAGAAGTCAAGTGAAGGAAATGCTTCCAACAAGAGTGATTATGATTAATTTATTCAAATGATGCTGAGAAGATGAATAATTGAATATTAGATTGGGTAACATGGAGGTTATTGGTGACAATGAGTGGAGGATAATGTTATACAGATAAAGTCCTGATTGAAAGTAGAAAGTGCTCTGGAAAACTCCTTTGAAATTTCTCCCTTTTGGATTACAACTCCTGTAAATTTAGATAGAAAAGTCAGCTGTCCCATTTAACTTTACCATCAGAGATGTCTTTGTGAATTCTAAGAAGAAATTTTCTGCCATTTTGTCCAATCCTAGTATTCTGTCTAGATGCCTCTCCAGAGGATTTTTTTTTTTTTTAATGTATTTCACATTATTGTTAGCTTGGGGAGGAACACACTTTTCGACTTGGCAACTATCATTCTATTTTCATGGAATATATCAAAATGTACAGTATGAAAAGGCAAAAAAATATGACACTGAAAGATGAACTCCCTAGGTTGGTAGGTCCCTGATATACTACTGGAGAAGAATGGAAATTAGCTCCAGAAGAAATGAAGAGGCTGAGCCAAAGTGGAATAATGCCCAGTTGTGAATGTGTCTGGTGGTGAAATTAAAGTCTGATGTTGTAAAGAATAATATTGCATTAGTTACCTGGAATGTTAGGTCCATGAATCAAGTCAAATTGGAGGTGGTCAGACAATGGATGGCAAGAGTGAACATTGACATTTTAGGAATCAGTGAACTAAAATTGACTGGAATGGGCAAATTTAATTCAGATGACCATTATATCTACTACTGTGGGCAAGAATCTATTAGAAGACATGGAGTAGCCCTCATAGACAACAAGAGTCCAAAATGCAGTACTTGGGTACAGTCTCAAAAATGACAGAATGATCTCTTTCTCTGTTCATTTCTGAGGGAAACCATTCAATATCAGAGTAATCCAAGTCTAAGCCCTAACCACTAATGCTGAAGAAGCTGAAGTTGAATGGTTTATGAGGACCTACAAGATCTTCTAGACCTAACACTAAAAAAAGATGTCCTTTTCATCTTAGGAGACTGTAATGCAAAAGAAGGAAGTCAAGAGATACCTGGAGTAAGAGGCAAGTTTGGCCTTGGAGTATAAAATGAAGCAGGGCAAAGTGAACAGAGTTTTGCCAAGAAAATGCACTGGTCATAGCAAACACCCTCTTCCAACAACACAAGAGTTGATTCTACACATGGAAATCACCAGCTGATCAATACTGAAATCAGACTGATTTCATTCTTTGCATCCAAAGACGGAGAAGCTCTACACAAGCAACAAAAACTGAGATTAGATGTGCCTGAAGAACTATGGATGGAAGTTCATAACCGTGTATAATAGGAGGTGATCAAAATCATCCCCAGTAAAACAAAATGCAAAAAAGTAAATTGGTTGTCTGAGGAGGCCTTACAAATAATTGAGAAAAGAAGAGAAGTAAAAGGCAAAGGGGAATAGGAAAGATATACCCATTTGAATGCAGAGTTCCGAAGAATGGAAAGGAGAGATAAGAAAGCCTTTCTAAGTGATCAATGCAAAGAAATAGAGGCAAACAATAGAACAAGGAAGACTAGCGATCTCTTGAAGAAAATTAGAGATACTGAGAGAACATTTCATGCAAAGATGGGTACACTAAAGGACAGAAATGGAGGACAGAAGCAGATAATACTAAGAAGAGGTGGCAAGAACGCACAGAAGAACTCTACAAAACAGATCTTAATGGCTCAGATAACAATGATGGTTTGATCGCTCACCTAGAACCAGTTAAGGAAGACTAGCGATCTCTTGAAGAAAATTAGAGATACTGAGAGAACATTTCATGCAAAGATGGGTACACTAAAGGACAGAAATGGAGGACAGAAGCAGATAATACTAAGAAGAGGTGGCAAGAACGCACAGAAGAACTCTACAAAACAGATCTTAATGGCTCAGATAACAATGATGGTTTGATCGCTCACCTAGAACCAGTTATCCTGGAATGTGAAGTCAAGTGGGCCTTAGGAAGCATCACTATGAACAAAGCTAGTGGAGGTGATGAACAATCCTGGCTTCCAGCTAAGCTATTTCAAATCCCAAAAGATGATGCTGTGAAAGTGCTGCACTCAATATGGCAACAAATTTGGGAAACTCAGCAGTGGCCACAGGACTGGAAAAGGTCAATTTTCATTCCAATCCCAAAGAAAGGCAATACCTTTGAGTGCCAATTGCAGTACAATTGCACTCATCTCACATGCTAGCAAAGTAATGCTCAAAATTCTCCAAGCTAGGCTTCAACAGTACATGAACTTCCAGATATGTGAGCTGGATTTAGAAAAGGCAGAGGAACCAGATTTAAATTACCAATATCTGTTGGATCATAGAAAAAGCAAGAGAATTCCAGAAAAACATCTACTTCTGCTTCATTGACTACATTAGCCTTTGACTGTGTGGATCACAACAAATTGTGGAAAATTCTCAAAGACATGGGAATACCAGAACATTTCAACTGCCTCTTACTAAACCTGTATACAGTTCAAGAAGCTACAGTTAGAACCAGACATGGAACAACAGACCGCTTCCAAATTAGGAAAGGTTATTTTGAGACTGTATACATGCAAAGTGATTCAGTTATATCCATACAAGTGTCCATTCTTTTTCAAATTATTTTCCCATTTAGAGGAAACAACCTATTTTTCTCTCCTAGGTGTCTGTCTTCTCAACTATAAAGTGAATGAAGTCGCACAGTCATGTCTGACTCTTTGCGATGCTATGGATTGTAGCCTACTGGGCTTCTCCGTCCATGGGATTTTCCAGGCAAGAGTACTGGAGTGGGTTGCCTATATATTTGCTTATCAAATTTTCTTAAAATATCAGATTAGAACATATGTTAACCCTCCTTTCAAATATTTTATTGCTAATTATTATTATCCCATCTCTAACACATTAACTAAATGACCTTAAACAAGCTACTAACCACACTTTGCCTTGGTTTTATTTTCTCTGAAATAGGCATTGGGAAACTATGAGGCTTGTGTGTATGTGTGTGTGTGTGTGTGTGTCAGAGGAGGGCATGAACTAAATAAATTGATTCTTGTTAACTGCTTGAAACAATGTGGGGAACCTGGCTAACACTTTGAGTTTAGCTATGTCAAAATTCTGACCTATTATAAGATAATAAATTTGTGTGTTTTAAGCCATTATATTTGAATGACTTTCCTACAGAGACAATAGAAAACTACTATAGCTTTGTTGCCTATTACTACTTTGAAAAGATTTACAAAAACAGTAAACATTTTAGGTGTTAAAAATCTTAAGATGTTCTTATTCTGTCCCTTGACTACTGCTGCAGAATGATCCTGGAGTTCACTGAGCCTAGAATTTGAAGTGCTATCAGAATCCAAGTACTGGGTTTTTTCTCTTGTGCAGCCTGTGGCTTTGAATAAGTCACAAACACTTTGAGCATCACTTTCCTCATCTTTAAAGCGGGAATAAAATATTTACCTATATTAAAGAAAATATTTTAAATATTTCACATTTACTAATATGTGATAGACACACAATTAATTATAACTATTGTTGCCTTAGTTGAGTTTATTACCTCTAGAAATTCTAAAGCAGGCCCTATTTAAATGGGTTTTTTTTTTTAATTTTTGTGCTGCACATTATATTATGGACAACTAGTACACTCTAATATATTTGGAGAAACTATAGTTATGTAGTTTTTCTTCTTAAAGCCTTTTTTAAAAAATTGTTGATATGGGCTAATATGGGTACCTTCTTACTATTAATTGTTTATTCTTAAACCCATGAAAAAGCACCACAGTCACTCCCATCACTTCTAAACATTTCTCATTCCTGGCAGGTATATTCAGATCCCAGAGAGTGATGTGTGGAGGGAACCATCTGTGACAAGATCTGTCAAACATGTTCTCTCAGACAAAGGACAAGTTTGTAACTCAGAGCAACTCCAGATTTATTACTGTTCCTCAAATTTTATTTTCATTATGTAGAATTGATATACTAAGTCATTTTCTTATATCTCACATACTTACTTACCTCAGATTCTTTATGAAAAGATAAAAGGTGGAGTGATTAATTTCTAGAAGTTTTAGCCATATCCTAGGGTAGTTCCTGTTAATGTATGCCTAATGAAAAAAATATATAATTAGTCAGTCATTAGATGATTTCTTATCCTAGTAAAAAACACAAATGAATCTTGAAATCACTTTAGATTTTTTAACCAGGTAAAATTAGGTTCTTTCTGTTGGATATTCTAGATATAATTAGAATGAAAAACTTCAACAATCCAGAAGATTATGTTCTTTGTGTTTCATTTCAGTCTCATTTACTTCTGTTCATTTTTAAAATTTCAAATAAATTATTCACATTTTTGGTACACGCAGAGTTTTCTTGTTTAATAAAGTATAATACTTTGTACCAAGATTTCTCTGTAATAATTACATATATCTGCATTAAACTTTTAGATGTCTCTCATTTCAGTTCTTAGTTAACACAGAGATACTTAGTGGATTACTAGAAAGGAATCATTAAGGACGCAAGGGTATAAAATGAATAAAAGATAGTCTCTTCAATAAGTGGTGCTGGGAACATAAGACAGCTACATGTAAAAGAATAACTTTAGAATATTTTCTAACACCATACACAAAAATAAACTCAAAATGACCTACATATAAGAACAATACTATAAAACTCCTAGAGGGAAACACAGACAGAACACTCTGACATACATTGTACCTATGTTTTGTTGGATCTGTCTCCTAATGTATGGGAAATAAAAGCGAGAGTAAACAAATGAAGCCGAATTGAACTTAAAAGTTTTTCTCTGGAAAGGAAACGACTGACAAAATGAAAAGACAACTTATTGAATGGGAGCAAATATTTGTAAATGATATGATCAGTAAAGGATTCTTATCTGACATATATAAACAGCTCATAAAAATCAACATAAACAAAACAGCAAACAATTTAACTTTAAAAATGGGCAGAAGAGCCAAACTGACATTTTTCCAAGGGAAATGAAGATGCCAACAGGCATGTGAAAAGATGCTCAACATTTCTAATTGTCATGGGAATGCAGATCAAAACCACAATGAGTTGTCACTTCATACCTGTCAGAATGGTTATCATCAAAGAGAACACAAATAATGCATGCTGATGGGTATGTGGAGAGAAAGAAACCTGTACTGTTCATGGGAATGTAAATCGGTGCAGTCACTGTGAAAAATATCCAATAGTATGGCAGTTTCTAAAAAAGCCAAAATTAAAAATACCACATGACTCAATGATTTCACTCCCGGGTACATTTTAAATATAAACAGAAAAGATAATTTGAAAAATATATATATATACCCCATGCTCATAGCAGTATTTTTTTCTTTTTAAATATAAATTTATTTATTTTAATTGGAGGTTAATTACTTTACAATATTGTATTGGTTTTGCCATACATCAACATGAATCTGCCACAGGTATACACATGTTCCCCATCCTGAAACCCCCCCACCCACATGCCTCCCCATACCATCCCTCTGGGTCATCCCAGTGCATCAGCCCTGAGCATCCTGTATCATGCAT
>SJYX01005490.1:37107-49270 GCA_006410675.1 Oreotragus oreotragus
TTCAATGCCATTCTCCCACATCATCCCACCCTCTCCCTCTTTCACAGAGTCCAAAAGACTGTTCTATACATCTGTGTCTCTTTTGCTGTCTTGCATACAGGGTTATTGTTACCATCTTTCTAAATCCCATATATATGTGTTAGTATACTGTATTGGTGTTTTCCTTTCTGGCTTACTTCACTCTGTATAATCGGCTCCAGTTTCATCCACCTCATTAGAACTGATGCAAATGTATTCTTTTTAATGGTTGCGCAATACTCCATTGTGTATATGTACCACAGCTTTCTTATCCATTCATCTGCTGATGGACATCTAGGTTGCTTCCATGTCCTGGCTATTATAAACAGTGCTGTGATGGACGTTGGTGTACATGTGTCTCTTTCAGTTATGGTTTCCTTGGTGTGTATGCCCAGCAGTGGGATTGCTGGGTCATAAGGCAGTTCTATTTCCAGTTTTTTAAGGAATCTCCACACTGTTCTCCATAGTGGCTGTACTAGTTTGCATTCCCGCCAACAGTGTAAGAGGGTTCCCTTTTCTCCACACCCTCTCCAGCATTTATTGCGTGTAGACTTTTGGATCGCAGCCATTCTGACTGGCGGGAAATGGTACCTAATTGTGGTTTTGATTTGCATTTCTCTGATAATGAGTGATGTTGAGCATCTTTTCATGTGTTTGTTAGCTATCTTCTTTGGAGAAATGTCTATTTAGTTCTTTGGCTCATTTGTTAATTGGGTCATTTATTTTTCTGGAATTGAGCTGCAGGCTGCTGGTAAGTCACTTCAGTTGTGTCCGACTCTGTGTAACCCCATAGACAGCAGCCCACCAGGCTCCCCCACTTCTGGGATTCTCCAGGCAAGAACAATGGAGTGGGTTGCCATTTCCTTCCCCAATGCATGAAAGTGAAAAATGAAAGTGAAGTTGCTCAGTTGTGTCCGACCCTCAGCGACCCCATGGCCTGCAGCCTTCCAGGCTCCACCATCTATGGGATTTTCCAGGCAAGTGTACTGGAGTGGGGTGCCATTGCCTTCTCCGTGAGCTGCAGGAGTTGCTTGTATATTTTTGAGATTAGTTGTTTGTTAGTTGCTTCATTCTACAAAGCCACAGTCATCAAGACAGTATGGTACTGGCACAAAGAAAGAAATATAGATCAATGGAACAAAATAGAAAGCCCAGAGATAAATCCACACACCTATGGACACCTTATCTTTGACAAAGGAGGCAAGAATATGCAATGGATTAAAGACAATCTCTTTAACAAGTGGTGCTGGGAAAACTGGTGAACCACGTGTAAAAGAATGAAACTAGAACACTTTCTAACACCATATGCAAAAATAAACTAAAAATGGATTAAAGATCTAAATGTAAGACTAGAAACTATAAAACTCCTAGAGGAGAACATAGACAAAACACTCTCTGACATACATTACAGCAGGATCCTCTATGACTCACCTCCCAGAATATTGGAAATAAAAGCAAAAATAAACAAATGGGACCTAATTAAATGTAAAAGCTTCTGCACAACAAAGGAAACTATAAGCATGGTGAAGAGATAGCCTTCAGAATCGGAGAAAATAATAGCAAATGAAGCAACTGACAAACAACTAACCTCATAGCAGTATTATTTACAGTTGCCAAGATATGAAAGCAAATTAAGTGTCCATCAACAGAAAAATGGCTAAAGATGTGATATGTATGGGTACAATGAATCCTTCTCAGCCTTAAAAAAGAATAGAATTTTGCCATTTGCAGGAACAAGAATGGACTTGGAAGGCAATACGCTAAATGAAATAAATCAGACAGAGAAAGGCAAATACTGTATCATATCACTTACATGTGGACTCTAAAAAGTACAACAGACTAGTGAATATAACAAAAGAGAAGAGGACTGATGCATATAGAGAACAAACTAGTGGTTACCAGTAGGGAGAAGTAACGGGGGGTGGAAAGTACAGGAGTGGAGTGAAGGATAAAAAGTGCAAACAAGTGGTATAAAATAAGTTACAAAGAAACATTTTATAACAAGCTAATGAGTTTAACTGTGTGGATCACAGCAAACCATGGAAAATTCTTAAAGGGAAGGAAATACCGGACCACATTACCTGTCTCCTGAGAAGACTGTATTCAGGACAAGTGCAACAGTTAGAACTGGATATGGAACAATGGACTGGTTGAAATTGGGAATGGAGTATGTCAAGGCTGTATATTGTCACCCTCTTTATTTAACTTATATGCAGAGTACATCATGAGAAATGTGGGGCTGGATGAATCAAAGGCTGGAATCAAGATTCCTGGGAGAAATATCAACCATTTGGTCAAAGCTATGGTTTTTCCAGTAGTCATGTATGGATGTGAGAGTTGGACTAGAAAGAGAGCTGAGCACCAAATAATTTATGTTTTTGAACTGTGATGTTGGAGAAGACTCTTGAGAGTCCCTTGGACTGCAAGGAGATCTAACCAGTCCATCTTAAAGGAAATCAGTCCTGAATATTCATTGGAAGGACTGATGCTGAAGCTGAAACTCCAATACTTTGGCCAACTGATGCGAAGAACTGACTCAATGGAAAAGACACCGAGGCTGGGAAAAAATTAAAGGCAGAAGGAGAAGGGGACGACAGAGGATGAGATGGTTGAACAGCATCACCAACTCAATGGACAGGAGTTTGTGCAAACTCTGGGAGTTGGTGATGGACAAGCAAGCCTGTCATGCTGCAGTCCATGGGGTCACAAAGAGTTGGACACACTGAGTGACTGAACTGAACTGATCTTCCCAATGGATGCGGATGTGTTTGCGTATTTGATGTTTGAAAAATAAATATGCCAGAATTATAGTATATATTTTATCTTTGGCAAAAATTAGGGGCTAGAACAATAGTTAACTGTAGCAGTCATTAAGGTCTGGATTTGAACAGTTCTTAAAACTCTAAAAAAACTTTAACATTTTATTTAGTTACTCATAAATGACTTTGCTAAAAATGATGCCTAAGCTCAATATGTCAAGAACAGTTTAAAACACAGCACACTCTTAATATAGGCCCTTTCTTTCTATCATTTTTATTTGATATAAAGCAAGCTTTTACTTATTTTTGGATAATAGACATATTTTAAGAAGTTCCACATTTTAAAAATATGTCACATTGGGCTAAATATAAACACAATAAAGATATTCATTAAATTGGTTTTGGACTTTTGTGTGATATGCTAGATTTTGCAGCTAGAAAGCATTATATGTACTATTAGAGACACAGACATTAAGAACAGACTTGTGACAGCAAGGGAAAGAGAGAGTGGAACGAACTGAGAGAGTAGCATTGAAACATATATATATTACCATATGTAAAAAATATATATTACCGTATGTAAATAGAAAGTGGGAAGTTGCTGTATAACAGGGAGCTCAACCTGGTACTCTGTGACAAGCTAGAGGGATGAGATGGGATGAGGTGGGGGTGGTGAGGGACATTTAACAGGAGGGGACATATGCATACTTATGGATGAACACATTGTTGTATGGCAAAAACCAACACAGCATTGTAAAGCACAAAAGTAAAAAGAAAATAAAGTTTTAAATAAACAGATAAATTTAAAAATTGAATATAGCACAAAATAAACATAAAAATGTCTCAGTAACTGGGATTTGGGAATGCTATTATTAAATCTCTTATGAAATTACACAAGATGGAAACCTTAGAAACAATGTAATGATACCTCCATTTTACACTTGGAAGTTGAGAGTCAGGGCAACGTTATTTGGTTGGAACAGAGTTAAGTAACTTGAATATTTAGTGTTATGTAAGAACCACTGTTTAAAAATACTGAAATGCTATAAAAAATCTGACCATTTCAAATATTTAAAGATGAACAATTTTGAAAATGGCTGAATGAATAGTTGAAGATTGCGAGTTTTATAATGTATTGTATTATGTTCTATTAAAGAACTTTGGCTAAAATTTTTTGCTAAAGGATATATTTGAAGTAAATCATAACATGGGTCATTTTTATATAATTTATATACTCTACATAAAATTTGGTCCTAGAACTTAGTTATAAGGCATTAAATTACGTGTCATATGTTATGTCATATATAACCTAGAAATTCCAGGACATGTTAATGTCCATGTAACTGCATAACTTTCTAAATAAAGCTGATATTTTAAATATCAAATTAAGTTAGAATTTAAAATTTTAACTCTTTCTTCAAATAATTTTATAAATAAGCAAATGTGCTATATATTAAGAGGCAAAGATCACAATGGAAAATATGGTATTGATTTTGAACTTCAACTCTAAATTTTTAAATATATATCCAATTAGAAAGATGAGAAAGATTACACCTGGTATCAAATATATTAAAGCATTAGATTTAAGTAACATCTGATAAAACATTCTGATGTTTCTTTTTTTCAACTTTTAAGTAAAGAAAGAATAATGCATATCTTGCTTAAATTCATGATTTATTGTCATCAAATTGCATACACTATTTCTCGTCTGTGTATAGCTTAGAGTGAATATTAAGATATGTTGGGGGTATTTGTGCTCAGCACTTGCATTTAGAAACTTGGCAGATCTGTAGGAAGTTTATTACTTAGCCTTGATCTATCAACTCTATTGTCTGAGGTAAGTAAATGTTGCAGATAATTATAATGAAAATGCTGGAGCAGTTCTGATACATAAAGTAAAACTAAGCCTGTTTCACCTAAACATTATTTGTTGTTCCCTTGTTCTGAACCACATGAAAATGTTAAACCACATAAATATTATTAAAGTATATGCTAAGTTGCTTCAGTTGTGTCCAACTCTGTGCGACCCCGCAGACAGCAGCCCACCAGGCTCCGCCGTCCCTGGGATTCTCTAAGCAAAAACCCTGGAGTGGGTTGCCATTTCCTTCTCCAATGCATGAAAGTGAAAAGTGAAAGTGAAGTCACTGAGTTGTATCCAACTCTCAGCAATCCCATGGACTGCAGCCTACCAGGCTCCTCCCTCCATGGGATTTTCCAGGCAAGAGTACTGGAGTGGGGTGCCATTATTCAACATTAGTTCAGGCCTGTCAGAGGGACAACCAGGAAGGTACAGAAGTCCCGACTTACATCACTTGTATACGGGCTTTTACTGCTTGTTAGCTCTGTTACTTAGTGCAGGTCACCAGGATAATATGCTTAGCAACGTCAAATGAATTACTTAGAGTTCTTTTTAGTGGTAAACTTAAGTTTTTATTGAGAAGATCTTGCAGTATCTGTAAGAACTTGGTACCATTTGCAAAAATATATGATGCAGAAAATTTAAGGAATATAGTATATACAGAATATATTTAAAAGTCATCTTTGAAGTTGTTCTTGTTTTTAATGTTTTTATAGTTGTAAATAACAATTACAAATTTGCAATACCAATGCTACTGTGTCACAATTCGTATTTCTGTTTGTCATAGAGACAGAAAAGATTGGATGGGGGCAGGCTATATAATGGATTCTCCCAACTGGGACAATTTTTAGAATGGAAGGATTCCTTTAAATAACTGTTCCAGGAAAATAGGAATACAATAGAAGTCTCTTAGAAAAAAAACCTCCTTCCAGTGTTCTTTTGTATAGATGACCCAGGAGTTCAAAAGGATTTACATGATTTATCACCATCATGTGATGCATTGGTGGTAGAGCTAAAAGTAAAATTCTGGCTTTCTGACCCATAGTTCAGTTTCTGGAAATTCATAGTAGCCACAGTGAATTGATGAGAATTCAAGCATGTTGTATCAAAGAATTTTCTGAATATACTTATCTACCTGAAAAATTCATTATTATCAAGATTGAAGTAATTTTTCTATTAGCAACACAAAAGAAAATACAGGATGTTCTTGTTTTGTATGGTTCTTCAATTGTACAAATTTCAGTTACTGTGGTTAAGTAATACCANTTATTTAACTTATATGCAGAGTACATCATGAGAAATGCGGGGCTGGATGAATCAAAGGCTGGAATCAAGATTCCTGGGAGAAATATCAACCATTTGTTCAAAGCTATGGTTTTTCCAGTAGTCATGTATGGATGTGAGAGTTGGACTAGAAAGAGAGCTGAGCACCAAATAATTTATGTTTTTGAACTGTGATGTTGGAGAAGACTCTTGAGAGTCCCTTGGAATGCAAGGAGATCTAACCAGTCCATCTTAAAGGAAATCAGTCCTGAATATTCATTGGAAGGACTGATGCTGAAGCTGAAACTCCAATACTTTGGCCAACTGATGCGAAGAACTGACTCATTGGAAAAGACACTGAGGCTGGGAAAAAATTAAAGGCAGAAGGAGAAGGGGACGACACAGGATGAGATGGTTGAACGGCATCACCAACTCAATGGACAGGAGTTTGTGCAAACTCTGGGAGTTGGTGATGGACAAGCAAGCCTGTCATGCTGCAGTCCATGGGGTCACAAAGAGTTGGACACACTGAGTGACTGAACTGAACTGATCTTCCCAATGGATGCGGATGTGTTTGCGTATTTGATGTTTGAAAAATAAATATGCCAGAATTATAGTATATATTTTATCTTTGGCAAAAATTAGGGGCTAGAACAATAGTTAACTGTAGCAGTCATTAAGGTCTGGATTTGAACAGTTCTTAAAACTCTAAAAAAACTTTAACATTTTATTTAGTTACTCATAAATGACTTTGCTAAAAATGATGCCTAAGCTCAATATGTCAAGAACAGTTTAAAACACAGCACACTCTTAATATAGGCCCTTTCTTTCTATCATTTTTATTTGATATAAAGCAAGCTTTTACTTATTTTTGGATAATAGACATATTTTAAGAAGTTCCACATTTTAAAAATATGTCACATTGGGCTAAATATAAACACAATAAAGATATTCATTAAATTGGTTTTGGACTTTTGTGTGATATGCTAGATTTTGCAGCTAGAAAGCATTATATGTACTATTAGAGACACAGACATTAAGAACAGACTTGTGGACACAACAAGGGAAAGAGAGAGTGGAATGAACTGAGAGAGTAGCACTGAAACATATATATTACTATATGTAAAAAATATATATTACCGTATGTAAATAGAAAGTGGGAAGCTGCTGTATAACAGGGAGCTCAACCTGGTACTCTGTGACAAGCTAAAGGGATGAGATGGGATGAGGTGGGGGTGGTGAGGGACATTTAACAGGAGGGGACATATGCATACTTATGGATGAACACATTGTTGTATGGCAAAAACCAACACAGCATTGTAAAGCACAAAAGTAAAAAGAAAATAAAGTTTTAAATAAACAGATAAATTTAAAAATTGAATATAGCACAAAATAAACATAAAAATGTCTCAGTAACTGGGATTTGGGAATGCTATTATTAAATCTCTTATGAAATTACACAAGATGGAAACCTTAGAAACAATGTAATGATACCTCCATTTTACACTTGGAAGTTGAGAGTCAGGGCAACGTTATTTGGTTGGAACAGAGTTAAGTAACTTGAATATTTAGTGTTATGTAAGAACCACTGTTTAAAAATACTGAAATGCTATAAAAAATCTGACCATTTCAAATATTTAAAGATGAACAATTTTGAAAATGGCTGAATGAATAGTTGAAGATTGCGAGTTTTATAATGTATTGTATTATGTTCTATTAAAGAACTTTGGCTAAAATTTTTTGCTAAAGGATATATTTGAAGTAAATCATAACATGGGTCATTTTTATATAATTTATATACTCTACATAAAATTTGGTCCTAGAACTTAGTTATAAGGCATTAAATTACGTGTCATATGTTATGTCATATATAACCTAGAAATTCCAGGACATGTTAATGTCCATGTAACTGCATAACTTTCTAAATAAAGCTGATATTTTAAATATCAAATTAAGTTAGAATTTAAAATTTTAACTCTTTCTACAAATAATTTTATAAATAAGCAAATGTGCTATATATTAAGAAGCAAAGATCACAATGGAAAATATGGTATTGATTTTGAACTTCAACTCTAAATTTTTAAATATGTATCCAATTAGAAAGATGAGAAAGATTACACCTGGTATCAAATATATTAAAGCATTAGATTTAAGTAACTAATTAAGTTAGAATTTAAAATTTTAACTCTTTCTTCAAATAATTTTATAAATAAGCAAATGTGCTATATATTAAGAGGCAAAGATCACAATGGAAAATATGGTATTGATTTTGAACTTCAACTCTAAATTTTTAAATATATATCCAATTAGAAAGATGAGAAAGATTACACCTGGTATCAAATATATTAAAGCATTAGATTTAAGTAACATCTGATAAAACATTCTGATGTTTCTTTTTTTCAACTTTTAAGTAAAGAAAGAATAATGCATATCTTGCTTAAATTCATGATTTATTGTCATCAAATTGCATACACTATTTCTCATCTATGTATAGCTTAGAGTGAATATTAAGATATGTTGGGGGTATTTGTGCTCAGCACTTGCATTTAGAAACTTGGCAGATCTGTAGGAAGTTTATTACTTAGCCTTGATCTATCAACTCTATTGTCTGAGGTAAGTAAATGTTGCAGATAATTATAATGAAAATGCTGGAGCAGTTCTGATACATAAAGTAAAACTAAGCCTGTTTCACCTAAACATTATTTGTTGTTCCCTTGTTCTGAACCACATGAAAATGTTAAACCACATAAATATTATTAAAGTATATGCTAAGTTGCTTCAGTTGTGTCCAACTCTGTGCGACCCCGCAGACAGCAGCCCACCAGGCTCCGCCGTCCCTGGGATTCTCTAAGCAAAAGCCCTGGAGTGGGTTGCCATTTCCTTCTCCAATGCATGAAAGTGAAAAGTGAAAGTGAAGTCACTGANCATAAATATTATTAAAGTATATGCTAAGTTGCTTCAGTTGTGTCCAACTCTGTGCGACCCCGCAGACAGCAGCCCACCAGGCTCCGCCGTCCCTGGGATTCTCTAAGCAAAAGCCCTGGAGTGGGTTGCCATTTCCTTCTCCAATGCATGAAAGTGAAAAGTGAAAGTGAAGTCACTGAGTTGTGTCCAACTCTCAGCAATCCCATGGACTGCAGCCTACCAGGCTCTTCCCTCTGTGGGATTTTCCAGGCAAGAGTACTGGAGTGGGGTGCCATTATTCAACATTCGTTCAGGCCTGTCAGAGGGACAACCAGGAAGGTACAGAAGTCCCGACTTACATCACTTGTATACGGGCTTTTACTGCTTGTTAGCTCTGTTACTTAGTGCAGGTCACCAGGATAATATGCTTAGCAACGTCAAATGAATTACTTAGAGTTCTTTTTAGTGGTAAACTTAAGTTTTTATTGAGAAGATCTTGCAGTATCTGTAAGAACTTGGTACCATTTGCAAAAATATATGATGCAGAAAATTTAAGGAATATAGTATATACAGAATATATTTAAAAGTCATCTTTGAAGTTGTTCTTGTTTTTAATGTTTTTATAGTTGTAAATAACAATTACAAATTTGCAATACCAATGCTACTGTGTCACAATTAGTATTTCTGTTTGTCATAGAGACAGAAAAGATTGGATGGGGGCAGGCTATATAATGGATTCTCCCAACTGGGACAATTTTTAGAATGGAAGGATTCCTTTAAATAACTGTTCCAGGAAAATAGGAATACAATAGAAGTCTCTTAGAAAAAAAAACCTCCTTCCAGTGTTCTTTTGTATAGATGACCCAGGAGTTCAAAAGGATTTACATGATTTATCACCATCATGTGATGCATTGGTGGTAGAGCTAAAAGTAAAATTCTGGCTTTCTGACCCATAGTTCAGTTTCTGGAAATTCATAGTAGCCACAGTGAATTGATGAGAATTCAAGCATGTTGTATCAAAGAATTTTCTGAATATACTTATCTACCTAAAAAATTCATTATTATCAAGATTAAAGTAATTTTTCTATTAGCAACACAAAAGAAAATACAGGATGTTCTTGTTTTGTATGGTTCTTCAATTGTACAAATTTCAGTTACTGTGGTTAAGTAATACCAGTCGTTTAGTAACAGTGTTCAAATTTCTATTACCACAGTGTAATGTATAAAGTGCACATCTCTCTGCTAGCTCTTCAGTTCACAAATTATAACAGACCCAAATCATGATCAATGACCCATTCTATCAATTTATTCAAAGACTGTCAGTGATTGATCACTGTGCATCTCCTATTTAGTGCATATACAGAGAGCAAAATATATGTATTTCCTCCTTTTCTTCCAGTAATAAACCCACTTGACATTTTATAAAAATTAGTAATCAGAAGTGGGAATTGGCCAATAAAAACGAAGGGNATTTATTCAAAGACTGTCAGCGATTGATCACTGTGCATCTCCTATTCAGTGCATATACAGAGAGCAAAATATATGTATTTCCTCCTTTTCTTCCAGTAATAAACCCACTTGACATTTTATAAAAATTAGTAATCAGTAGTTGGAATTGGCCAATAAAAATGAAGTGCAACAAAGAAACAAAATGATAGTGGAAATGAAATTTGTAAATGGAGTTACAGAAGAAATAGTTGACTGTGGCAATATTAACAGTAACACTGCTGGAAGGACTAGATATGTAGCCACTTGACTGTAATGAAGGTGAAATTGTCAACATAAATGAGGAAAGTGATCTTGATGAAATGATGATGGTGACCCAGAGGAAGTGACACCAACCAGCAAAAGCTTCACATCATAGAATCTTTTGGAGGTATTTCATGGCACTGAAAATGCAGAGAATCTAATGTTGGAGCTGATCCAAACTTTTGAAGGAATAAGACAATTTTTCCAAGTCATAGAAAGGGAAATGCTCCTCAAACTACTCTTGATAAAGTTTTACAGAAAACACTTTAATTATCAAAATTTCTAATGTTTGAAATTATAGTGCATAAAATAAATATCAGGTTTTTAAAATTTCCCTGTGCATTTGTAATTGACATTAATAGAGATTCTAATGTTTTGACAGAAATTTGTAAAGCTCATTGAATGATCACAGTTGTTTTACATTGGTTATTAAATTCTCTTTATGTGCTTTCATTTCACAAATTTATATTGCCATCTCATGATACCATACAAGGTGAGGATTACTTGTAACTAACAGACATGTTTGATCAGTTTTTTCTTTTTCTTTTTAAGTTGTGGTTTCCATCACATTGATGATTTTTTGTAACCTTTTAATTTTGATATAACTTTGGATTTAAAGAAAAGTTGCAGTTGTAACAGTAACTCCCATATACCCCTTACCTATAATCAACAAGTATGGAATTTTAATTCACTTACTTCATCGTTCTTTCTCTCTCTTGTCTCTCTCCATTTGTCTCCCTCCTCTTCACTCCTTCATCTGTCTTGATCTTGCCTTTGAACCTTTTAGACTAGTTTGTTTCCTTGAATGTCCCTTGATTTTATTCTGGCAGGAGTACCATGAAAGGGAGGCTGAGTTCTTTCTAGTGAATCTTGTAGTTCTATCTATTACTGATGATATTAATTTCAATTGTTTGATTGAAGTGATATCTGCTAAATTTTTCTATATTAAATTCACTACTTTTAGCTTTTAATTTACATTTGTAGGAAGAATTTTCAAGATTTGTAAAACCTCATTTTTTAAAAGTTTAATTTAATTTAATTTTTTAATTTTTAATTTTATTTTTTAATTATCTTTTTAGAGCTTCCATTTTACTTATTTTACTTTACAGTACTCTATTGGTTTTGGCATACATTGACATGAATCTGCCACGGGTGTACATGAACTCCCAAATATGAACCCCATTCCCACCTCCCACCCCACATCATCCCTCCGGATCATCCCCATACACCAGCCCCAAGCATCCTGCATCCTGCATTGAACATAGACTGGCAATTCATTTCTTACATGATAGTATACATATTTCAATGCTATTCTCCCAAATCATCCCTCCCTCTCCCTCTCCCTCTCCTTCTCCCTCAGAGTCCATAAGTCCGCTCTACACATCTGTATCTTTTTTGCTGTCTTGCATGCAGGGTCCTCATTACCATCTTTCTAAATTCCATATATATGTGTTAGTATACTGTATTGGTGTTTTTCTTTCTGGCTTACTTCACTCTGTATAATTGGTTCCAGTTTCATCCATCTTATTAGAACTGATTCAAATGTATTCTTTTTAATGGCTGAGTAATACTCCATTGTGTATATATACCACAGCTTTCTTATCCATTCATC
>SJYX01005491.1:16698-36939 GCA_006410675.1 Oreotragus oreotragus
TGGGGGTAGGAGGAGAAGGGGACGACAGAGGATGAGATGGCTGGATGGCATCACCGACTCAATGGACGTGAGTCTGAGTGAACTCCGGGAGTTGGTGATGGACAGGGAGGCCTGGCGTGCTGCGATTCACGGGGTTGCAAAGAGTCGGACATGACTGAGCGACTGAACTGAACTGAACTGAACATATCCTGAGCTGATAGAGCGGGAAGAGGGGGAAACACCTGTTACAGTCATGTGCCAAATCAATGCACACTAGCAACCTCAGACTCCTGAGGCAGTAACACAGAATCAGATATATTGTCTTTTGGTTATCAAGGTGTTAAAAATATCACTGGTATTTCCTGCTAGACTTAATGCCTGAAAGAATTAAATCTTGCTTAATACCTAATCTGTCATAGCTTTAAATAAAGGCCTAATTCATTAAATCGTATTCTCAAAATTTATCATATAATAGAAATAAAATAATATTTACATACATCAAAGTTATGGGCCTTTAAAATAAAAAGATAAATTCGTTTAGCATTCAGATGTCTAGGCAGCTGAGTAAGCTCATTTGTTCTGAATCCTGGGAAGTCACAACCCTAGAAAGAAGAAAAATCACAGAACAGGAATTACTTAATTCTTTTCACATAACTACAGAAGAGAGGTAAAAATTCTACCAGCATTCATTAACAATTATATTACAAACTTTTACTAAAAATAAGTAAATATATTTTATCCCACCTAAGAAAAATCTTCATATTATCTATTTCTATGATATTAAGAGCCCTGGCATATTCATATGTCAAAAAATTTAAACGTAAAAGCAATTATTTCAGAACTAATTTTAACTTAAATTACAACAAATTTTAGACAGGCTACACATAAAGAAATTGATGAGTCAGAAAAAGATAGCTTTTTTTTTTTCCAACTCTTTCTCCTGGGGCCATTATCTATATTTATTGCTATATTAGTTTAAACATTCTTTTAGTTCCACGTAATATTTTTGATATATAATCTCATAAAAAAGAAAATTTAAATACCTCTATATCCTTCTTTGTCTCCATTTCATCTGAAAGCTGGAAAAAATATAAAATAAAACCTTTAAAATTCTAAATTTAAGAATTTTTAGACTTTGTAACTCTACTAAGTATATGTGTGTGTGTGTGTGTGTGTGTGTGTCTTACTGAGATAGAGAATGCTATTGCTATATAAGATGCTAAGAATACAAGAACATTCCTTGCCCTCAAGTTAGTCTCGGGGTAAGAAGGGAGTCAGCTACATATACAAAACACAAAGACATAAGAGCTGTAACAGAAATATATACCAACTACTTATTGCAGTTTGATTTTTCTGGGAAACAGACTGTGAGGTGGAACACCAGTTTAGTGTTCAGAATGTTTACGGGGATTGATAATCTACGGAAGGCAAGAGGAGATGGAAGATGGAGAAGTCAGCTATGAGGCAAGTCAGTCAGCCCTGATCCTGAGCAGAGCTCTAAAACTGAAAGGACCCATTGCAGTTGTCCTGGAGTGTGAGTCCTGGGCGGTAGTGTGAGTGAGTGACTCCTAGATGATAGTTTCCTTGGGAGAGGAGGTTCTGTCTGTGAGAGCAATCCCTGAAGGAACTGACAGCTGAAGGATGTCCACTAACAATGCTTCTGGCAGCTGGGGCAACAGGTCCTTCCTTGAAGGGGAATCTGGGTGGCACATCTTCATGTCCATGACACACTTTACACAGAGAACAGGAACCCTTCTGTTTAGATTAATTTGGGTGTTCTAGACATGCTAGTATATTGCTTATTAACTACCTTGCAGGCAAGTTATACACATTACACACACACATATATTATTTAAGAGATGACATAGGAAACCAATTAGAAAAGATGATTATATACTGCCATATGAAAGAGGATCATGTTATTGCCATTTAAAGTATTGGTAAAAGGATAAAAAAGAGAAGGAAAGTGAGATCAATTATAAGAAATAAAGCTGTATGCTTGAGAGCTACAGACATAATTGGTCAGTAAAGATGGGATTTTAAAAGATATTAATCTTGATGTCCTGGTTTTAGTCTCCAGAAAACAAAGAAACACTGGAAGTTTTCAAAGAGCAGAGTAATAGTAACACAAAATACAATAATACAAAATACAATAATCTTGATAATACAATCTGGGAAATATACCACAAAAATATAAATAATACATTTTATTTTTTTATCTGTATATAAGAATTTACTGTGATTTTTCCTTCTAGTTCTGGTAACATTTTATTTTATGGTTATTTAGTTTTTAAAGAATTTCTTTCCCTTGTATTTCTTTTCTTTTTTAAATTTTATTTTTTTACTTTACAATACTGTATTGGTTTTGCTATACATTGACATGAATCTACCACAGGTGTACATGAGTTCCCAACCCTGAACGCCCCTCCCACCACCCTCCCCATATCATCTCTCTGGGTCATCCCAGTGCACCAGCCCCAAGCATCCTGTATCCTGTATTGAACCTAGACTAGTGATTTGTTTCTTACATGATAGTATACATGTTTCAATGCCATTCTCTCAAATCATCCCACCTTCTCCCTCTCCCACAGAGTCCAAAAGTCTGTTCTTTACATCTGTGTCTCTTTTGCTGTCTCACATATAGGGTTATCATTACCATCTTTCTAAATTCCATATATGTGTTAGTATACTGTATTGGTATTTTTCTTTCTGGCTTACTTCACTCTGTTAAATCCTAACAAAATCCAAGAAGATATATTTAATAAAATTATCATTAAAAGTTTTGTTAGTGAAATTAATTTAAAAGATCATTTTAAGAGATCCTGAAAAACATTTGATAAAATTCATTAGAATTTTTGAAATCCTTTGAAAATACAAAATTTACAATGACTAACATAACTAGTTATATTGGCTTAAAACTCAACATTCAGAAAACTAAGATCATGGCATTTGGTCCCATCACTTCAAGGCAAATAGATGGGGAAACAATGAAAACAGTGACAGGCTTTACTTTTGGAGGCTCCAAAATCACTGCAGATGGTGACTGCTGCCATGAAATTAAAAGATGCTTGCTCCTTGGAAGAAAAGTTATGACCAACCTAGGCAGCTTATTAAAAAGCAGAGATATTACTTGGCCAACAAAGGTCCGTCTAGTCAAAGCTATGGTTTTTCCAGTAGTCATGTATGTATGTGAGATTTGGACTATAAAGAAAGCTAAGCACTGAAGAACTGATGCTTTTGAACTGTGGTGTTGGAGAAGACTCTTGAGAGTCCCTTGAACTGCAAGGAGATCCAACCAGTCAATCCTAAAGGAAATCAGTCCTGAATATTCATTGGAAGGACTGATGCTAAAGTTGAAACTCCAATACTTCAGTCACCTGATGCAAAGGACTGACTCATTTGAAAAGACCCTGATGCTGGGCAAGATTTAAGGTGGGAGGAGAAGGGGATGACAGAGGATGAGATGGTTGGATGGCATCACTGACTCAATGGACATGAGTTTGAGTAAATTCTGGGAGTTGGTGATGGACAGGGAAGCCTGGTGTGCTGTAGTTCATGGAGTCACAAAGAGTCAGACACTACTGAGTGACTGAACTGCACTGTACTTCCTTTCTAGAAAACAGTTTGGCAATATGTATCAAAACACTTAGATTTTCACATTTTCCCCATGTATTAATAGTTTTACTTCCGAAATTTATCATGAAATAATTATGTATAATCACAAATGTTAGCTCCAAATATATTCCTAGCAGCTTTGTAAATAATAAAGAAATTTAACCAAACAGCCAACAAGAGGGCTATTATATTAGTTTATCTTTTAATGATGTAGAAACCCTTCTACATTTTGCAATGGTAAAAATTCCACAAAACAGTGAATTTTTTATGTTTAAAAGTTAGTTTAATTTGAATTTTAAATGTTTGTAAATAAAAAGAAAAATGAAAATGACAATAGTGAGATATGTTATTTATCTATAAATGATAAAATAAGGATGCTTATCCTGTTTAGTGCTTATTGCTTAATTTTCTATAATGACTACCTTAGTCATAATCAGGAAAAATAACATACAAATACTTTGAAATTTAAAAAATATTTGAGGAGGTGGATGGATGAACGGCTGCATTTCAAATTTTTCTAGCTTTAATTTTAGAATGTATTTTTGAAAAAGACAAAGTTTCTCAAAGAAAGCCTATTATAATTCTAATCAAAATCTCAGAGATTCAAAAAAAAAAGGTTAACAAAGTAATTCTATAGGCAATAAAAACTGTTATTTTTTCCTAAAGGAAAAAGACATTTGGGACATATACCCCTAAGTATAAGATGTTATAAATTCTTAAATAACCAGAGGATAAATAACTCTTCAAATAAATTTCAGTGATGTGAGAACACCAAAAGTCATACTGAGTGTATAAAGAAGACTATGAGCCCAGCTATTTAAAAAATACAGGGATAGATAGACGATAAAAGACTAAAAGAAAAATTTGAATGTTATCAATGCTTATTTATGAAATTATAGTGACATTTTCTGTGAAATAGTTTTTCAAGCAAGATGAAAACAAATACCATACCATTATCTTCTTTTCCTTATGGTACTTCTTTAGAAATGCCTTGTATCGTTTCAGTTTTCCATGAGAAACTAAAAAATGAGAGTTTACAACATGTAAATACACAAATATCCTTTAAAATTGAAAAGCAGATTATATATAACTGTATATATTAAGAAAATTATATATAAAACTATCTAATGATATCAATCAGTTATTAAATTTTTAAAATTTATTTAATTGAAGGATAATTACAATATTGTGGTGGTTTTTGCCATACATCAAAATGAATCAGCCATAGGCACATATGTGTCCCCTTACTCCTGGTCCCCCCTCCCACCTTGCCCCATCCCTTCTGGTTGTCACAGAGCATCAGCTTTGGGGTCCCAAACTCCAATTAAATATTTTGATAAGCATAATGCTAGATGCATAATGCTAGTCTGAGTTAAATTATATTTTTCCCCTTTCCTTTTGCTATTTAGAAATGTCACCTTCCAACTAGTCTATCTTTAGTACTTGTTCCTATATCTACAATTTTACCTTAATCCCTTCTTACTGAACAACTCCAAGTTTTTCAAACAGCTCAGCCACTTACATCTGGTTGTTTCATGGTCACCTTAAATACAATATGGTACAGGACTCTGGAGCATGGCCCAGTGAAAGACTATGGAGGCTTTGAAGTCAGATAATCTAGACTTGAGTCTAAGCTCTGATACTTACATATTGAGGACAATGAGTACATAAAAAGTTTTTTAAATTATGCACATGTGCTTTCTCTCTCCCTGTATGTTTACATAGACACAGCTATATATACGTAGCTTGTATAATTTCAAAAAAATTTAAATAATTAAAAATTCCATAAGAAAATTCTCACAATAGTGAATTTAATAAGAATGTATTTAAACACACTCAGATTTTGAAAACTCAAGGTCTGAAAATGATATTAAGTAGCTAAATAATTACATCTGTTTAATACACAGAAAATGTAAGGACAACCAATATCATTATTAAGACATATATGACAAGTTTTCCCATTAAAGAATAAGAATCACTATTAGTATCAAAGTATTCTCAAAGTGTTAAAAATACAACTAGATAAAGGCTATATAAATACTGAAAAGCAGTAAAAATTATCATTACTTACAGATAAGCTTTTCACTCAGTCTGCAGTTATCCAATAGTGAATGCTAAGTATATCTCACAAACTAACTTAGCTTTATATAAGTGAAGTCTCACTCCTTTTATTTTGGTTATAGGTCTAACTGTTTTTATATCTTGATTCTTGCTGACTTGCTTGTCTCTGGTACCAATATTTGTTAATGCAACTCTGTTTCCCTGATATTCAGTTATCTCTGCTCCAGCTCAAAGTTTAGAACTGTTTTAGGTTTTGTCCCAGCAACACTTTCTTTGAATCCAAATGGTCACATTCAACTAAAAAGCCATACTGGACCGTTTAGAAATGAAGAGGTTTTAAAATAAGATAAATTTATGTTTTTAGATATTTTATACCTTAGGATTTCATTCTTTATAAGAATACACACACAGACACAAACACAACAGACACACATACACTTGACAATTACTTTATGTATATAAAAAATAGATTTACTTGTCCTGGAAATTATTCTGTTCCACTCAAATATTTCAGAAGCATGGTTTTTCAAAAGAATTGAACATTCTGCTAATCTTGACTCCATGGCCATAGCTGCATCATCTACTCGCAGGACATTTCCCCACAGATGTGTATAAATGGAAGTAAATGAACTATCTTCTTTTATTTTCTTCATAGTATATAAAAATTTATCACTATCCCCTAAATGGATTTCCTTTGGCCAATGATCCTGCAGAAAATGTGAGACAATACAACTTAAATTGTGAGACAATACAACTTCATTCATTTTTTGAATGAATTTAAAGAGTTCAAAAATCAATGAACTAAAATTGCAGTTTTATTCTACAGCATGATTTTCATTAAATACATATTTTTTAATTTGTAAAAAACCATAAACTTTAGAAGTTTCAAATGCTTTACAAAAACCTTTCTTCCTGAATCATTTGAAAGTTAGTTGCTTACTTGACTGATGCCCCCATCATCCTTGAATAGTTGAGCATTTATTTCCAAAGAACAAAAACATTCCCCTACATAACCAACTATAACCATGAGAATAAGGAAACTGGCATTGTTACATCATTCCTATATAATTCTGTGAGATTACTCAAGTTCATCAACTAAATCAATAATGCTCTTTATGGTAAAAGGATCTAGTTCAGTATCACACATTGTATTTAAGCATCATAGTTCTTTAATCCGCTTTGATCTACAACAGTTCCTCAGTCTTGACCTCTATGTAATTAAAGCCATGAGTTCATATTGATAAATTTAATTCCAGTTCCAAACATTCTAGTTTTCTCTTTTTCCATATTATAATTACCATCTCCAAGAGTGAAAAATCTGACTGACATTATCTTAAATATATGTACTGATTTGATCAATCTTCTCAGGTAACCAATCTCTCCTATCCACTGCTAGACTCTTCAGTATATGGATGCCCTTCTCATTCTGCTTAGGCTCTGACTTTTCAAACCAGGCCACAGTTAGTCTCTCCACTTCCCGGAACCACCTCCCCACCCTGGTCACACGTGAATACTATCCTCACCTCCTTGGATTCTGACACCTGCGGGGTCACATGGATACCGTCACCATAGTGGCAGAGTTCCGAAACCCTGCTCCAGGTGACCACAGCACATTTCCTTCCCCTACCAGTGTGGATGCTGCCTTGTTTTGACCCCCAAATGGCTTTAGGACTACATTGTTCAGGAAGGGAAGGAGAAGAAGGAAAGGGAAGGAAAGGGGAATCACAACATTAATATTTGCAAATCTAAATACAAGATAATCTTATAATTGAGTTGTTGGATACCAAAACAAAGAAAGATAATAGACATAATTAAAGGTTTGTGAATAAGAGAATGCTTTCTAGAAGAGTAGCAGTTTTCATAGGATGAAACTCTTTTAAGAAGAATGTGGGTAAGATATTCTGGGAATTTAGCTTAAATGGGAATAAATCTGAAGTCTGCAGATCAGAAATTTTAAATTTTGCCTTGGTCTATTCTACTTTCATTTTTCTTCCTTTGAAAGCTTCCTAAATCCACTATATTCTGTAATGGTAACAGGTGCCTGGATAATACCGAGTTTAATGCTGAAAGACTTCCCCAGCAGGACCTATATCCCCCTGCCATTTTGGAAAAAGAGAATTTTAGATGCATCAGTGCTCTCTTACAAATCCTACAAACATATATCTTAAACAAAACACATAACCACCTGGGAAGTTTTCCAGCCTTAAAATCTGGATATTATGTGTTAAAAATACAAAGATCTCTGAAAAATAAGATATGATCACAAGATACACTCCCTGGAGACAAACACTGTCAAATTAGAATGACAGCCACATTTGAAAACATAGTCCTTATGTTAGGGGTCATCCCGATTGTTAGGGAAGTTAGGAAAGTGGCAAGAGGCTAAAACTGGAAATGAATTTGGGGAAAGTGAGGAGAGGCTAAAATGGAAATGAACTTGAACAGATTTTACAACATGCCTGAAGGTTTATGAAAATACACCTTTATGTCAGACTTGAGATATTACAACTCTTGTTCAAGATATTGAATTATACTATATAATTATACTATGAATAAAGTATCCTGAAATTCTACCAGCTTGATTAGATTATGTTTTCTCTAAATACAGAGATATATCTGGTTAATCTATAAAGGATAAGATTAATATGCTTATCTTTTTTAGTGCTTTTCTCTTTAATTTTCTAAAATGACTATCTTAGTTATAACCAGAAAAAAAAATACCGGTAATTTTGAAATTTAAAAAAATCACATTTTAAGGAGGTTGATAGATGAGTGGTGGCACTTAAAGTCTTTATAGCTATAACACTATGTGATTTTAGAATGTATTTTTTAAAAGGACTGTTTCTAAAAGTAATTTCAAAAGTCTATTGTAATTCCAATCAAACTCANTTTGCTATTTAGAAATGTCACCTTCCAACTAGTCTATCTTTAGTACTTGTTCCTATATCTACAATTTTACCTTAATCCCTTCTTACTGAACAACTCCAAGTTTTTCAAACAGCTCAGCCACTTACATCTGGTTGTTTCATGGTCACCTTAAATACAATATGGTACAGGACTCTGGAGCATGGCCCAGTGAAAGACTATGGAGGCTTTGAAGTCAGATAATCTAGACTTGAGTCTAAGCTCTGATACTTACATATTGAGGACAATGAGTACATAAAAAGTTTTTTAAATTATGCACATGTGCTTTCTCTCTCCCTGTATGTTTACATAGACACAGCTATATATACGTAGCTTGTATAATTTCAAAAAAATTTAAATAATTAAAAATTCCATAAGAAAATTCTCACAATAGTGAATTTAATAAGAATGTATTTAAACACACTCAGATTTTGAAAACTCAAGGTCTGAAAATGATATTAAGTAGCTAAATAATTACATCTGTTTAATACACAGAAAATGTAAGGACAACCAATATCATTATTAAGACATATATGACAAGTTTTCCCATTAAAGAATAAGAATCACTATTAGTATCAAAGTATTCTCAAAGTGTTAAAAATACAACTAGATAAAGGCTATATAAATACTGAAAAGCAGTAAAAATTATCATTACTTACAGATAAGCTTTTCACTCAGTCTGCAGTTATCCAATAGTGAATGCTAAGTATATCTCACAAACTAACTTAGCTTTATATAAGTGAAGTCTCACTCCTTTTATTTTGGTTATAGGTCTAACTGTTTTTATATCTTGATTCTTGCTGACTTGCTTGTCTCTGGTACCAATATTTGTTAATGCAACTCTGTTTCCCTGATATTCAGTTATCTCTGCTCCAGCTCAAAGTTTAGAACTGTTTTAGGTTTTGTCCCAGCAACACTTTCTTTGAATCCAAATGGTCACATTCAACTAAAAAGCCATACTGGACCGTTTAGAAATGAAGAGGTTTTAAAATAAGATAAATTTATGTTTTTAGATATTTTATACCTTAGGATTTCATTCTTTATAAGAATACACACACAGACACAAACACAACAGACACACATACACTTGACAATTACTTTATGTATATAAAAAATAGATTTACTTGTCCTGGAAATTATTCTGTTCCACTCAAATATTTCAGAAGCATGGTTTTTCAAAAGAATTGAACATTCTGCTAATCTTGACTCCATGGCCATAGCTGCATCATCTACTCGCAGGACATTTCCCCACAGATGTGTATAAATGGAAGTAAATGAACTATCTTCTTTTATTTTCTTCATAGTATATAAAAATTTATCACTATCCCCTAAATGGATTTCCTTTGGCCAATGATCCTGCAGAAAATGTGAGACAATACAACTTAAATTGTGAGACAATACAACTTCATTCATTTTTTGAATGAATTTAAAGAGTTCAAAAATCAATGAACTAAAATTGAAGTTTTATTCTACAACATGATTTTCATTAAATACATATTTTTTAATTTGTAAAAAACCATAAACTTTAGAAGTTTCAAATGCTTTACAAAAACCTTTCTTCCTGAATCATTTGAAAGTTAGTTGCTTACTTGACTGATGCCCCCATCATCCTTGAATAGTTGAGCATTTATTTCCAAAGAACAAAAACATTCCCCTACATAACCAACTATAACCATGAGAATAAGGAAACTGGCATTGTTACATCATTCCTATATAATTCTGTGAGATTACTCAAGTTCATCAACTAAATCAATAATGCTCTTTATGGTAAAAGGATCTAGTTCAGTATCACACATTGTATTTAAGCATCATAGGTCTTTAATCCGCTTTGATCTACAACAGTTCCTCAGTCTTGACCTCTATGTAATTAAAGCCATGAGTTCATATTGATAAATTTAATTCCAGTTCCAAACATTCTAGTTTTCTCTTTTTCCATATTATAATTACCATCTCCAAGAGTGAAAAATCTGACTGACATTATCTTAAATATATGTACTGATTTGATCAATCTTCTCAGGTAACCAATCTCTCCTATCCACTGCTAGACTCTTCAGTATATGGATGCCCTTCTCATTCTGCTTAGGCTCTGACTTTTCAAACCAGGCCACAGTTAGTCTCTCCACTTCCCGGAACCACCTCCCCACCCTGGTCACACGTGAATACTATCCTCACCTCCTTGGATTCTGACACCTGCGGGGTCACATGAATACCGTCACCATAGTGGCAGAGTTCTGAAACCCTGCTCCAGGTGACCACAGCACATTTCCTTCCCCTACCAGTGTGGATGCTGCCTTGTTTTGACCCCCAAATGGCTTTAGGACTACATTGTTCAGGAAGGGAAGGAGAAGAAGGAAAGGGAAGGAAAGGGGAATCACAACATTAATATTTGCAAATCTAAATACAAGATAATCTTATAATTGAGTTGTTGGATACCAAAACAAAGAAAGATAATAGACATAATTAAAGGTTTGTGAATAAGAGAATGCTTTCTAGAAGAGTAGCAGTTTTCATAGGATGAAACTCTTTTAAGAAGAATGTGGGTAAGATATTCTGGGAATTTAGCTTAAATGGGAATAAATCTGAAGTCTGCAGATCAGAAATTTAAAATTTTGCCTTGGTCTATTCTACTTTCATTTTTCTTCCTTTGAAAGCTTCCTAAATCCACTATATTCTGTAATGGTAACAGGTGCCTGGATAATACCGAGTTTAATGCTGAAAGACTTCCCCAGCAGGACCTATATCCCCCTGCCATTTTGGAAAAAGAGAATTTTAGATGCATCAGTGCTCTCTTACAAATCCTACAAACATATATCTTAAACAAAACACATAACCACCTGGGAAGTTTTCCAGCCTTAAAATCTGGATATTATGTGTTAAAAATACAAAGATCTCTGAAAAATAAGATATGATCACAAGATACACTCCCTGGAGACAAACACTGTCAAATTAGAATGACAGCCACATTTGAAAACATAGTCCTTATGTTAGGGGTCATCCCGATTGTTAGGGAAGTTAGGAAAGTGGCAAGAGGCTAAAACTGGAAATGAATTTGGGGAAAGTGAGGAGAGGCTAAAATGGAAATGAACTTGAACAGATTTTACAACATGCCTGAAGGTTTATGAAAATACACCTTTATGTCAGACTTGAGATATTACAACTCTTGTTCAAGATATTGAATTATACTATATAATTATACTATGAATAAAGTATCCTGAAATTCTACCAGCTTGATTAGATTATGTTTTCTCTAAATACAGAGATATATCTGGTTAATCTATAAAGGATAAGATTAATATGCTTATCTTTTTTAGTGCTTTTCTCTTTAATTTTCTAAAATGACTATCTTAGTTATAACCAGAAAAAAAAATACCGGTAATTTTGAAATTTAAAAAAATCACATTTTAAGGAGGTTGATAGATGAGTGGTGGCACTTAAAGTCTTTATAGCTATAACACTATGTGATTTTAGAATGTATTTTTTAAAAGGACTGTTTCTAAAAGTAATTTCAAAAGTCTATTGTAATTCCAATCAAACTCTCAACAATTTCTTTTAAAACTGTCAAAGTCACTCTAAGGGCAATCAAAAAGAACTGCTGTATTTTCCTAAAGGAAAAGGGCTGATATGTGTACCAGTGGTGAAGGTCCCATAAAACAGGATATTCTACTCACCAAGTTTTGAAGCTTTAAAAATTCTTCAATGTTCTTTGGAGGTTCTTGTATTTTCTAATAAAGTAAAATCAATATTGTTCATTAACAAAATTTCAGATTGTTTATAGGATGGTTATACTTAATTTATTTAAGTACATTATGATACTGGACTTCAGTTATAATTTTCAGAGCTGTAAGTAAGATATTGTAAACTATTCTCTTTGTAAAGTTCTTGTACTTTGAAAAGGGACAGAGATTAATGTTTAAATTCTGAGTCTGCGAACCAAATTCTGTAAAAGGCCTCCTTCTCATACAATTTTACTAGAGAGAAGCCATATATGAATCCTGCTCAGTGTCCTCATTTCTAATTCCATCATGAGTTCCAAGATATTTTGGGCTATCTTGGATGGTGTCTACAATAAATTCAGAATCAATAATATATAATAACATTCTCCTCTTACTGATGAAATATTTTAAGAGGCACAAAAGTGACCTGGTGAAAATAAATCTTTGAATGTTTCAATGCAATAAGTTATAATCCCATTTTTGTTAAGTTTCTTTGTAAATTGAAAATGAAGTCTTTTACTAGACAGATTAATTTTAATCCAGACATTTTGCTATTCCTTGTTTTGGAGACTGCATACATAATTTTCCTCCTGCTTAGAAGGATCCCTGTTCCAAACTGTCTCTCTTCAATTCATTCTTGACCTATTTAACTCTTATATCAAATATCAAATTAAAAGTCACTTTTCTAGGAAGTCTTCCTAGGTCCCCCAAAGATTCTTTATGGTAACAACAGCAGATTTGTTTCTCTATGAGGACAGAAAATGTAGTGTAACTACTGCTGAAGAATCAAAATTTCATGTAGTGGCTGGCCAATGGTTGTAAATTATGCACATAAACTGGCAATATTCTTAAATTAATGAATAAATGAGTAGATTAATGTCAAATGTGGAGGTATTTAAAAAAAATAATAAAACCATTTCTAAAGAATGAAAAATCAATGAGAAGGCAAAAATAACAGGACTTCAGATATCCTAATATAATACCCTAATGCTCTGAAGATGACATATCTGAAAAGACAATCTTACAGTTTAATTTACTAAAACATACTTCACATCAATAGATACAATGACCAATATTACAAAATCACAAGGCCATGTTTTACAAAATGAGTACAAATTTGAGGCTGAATAGAATATTTCATTGTCTTAATACTGTTTAAAATATGTGAAGAATATAAGTAAATGTACAACAGATAATACAATAACAAAATAAAGAGTATATGTGACAGTCATTATAAAAGATAAGTATACAGAAGCAAAGATGTGTAGAGCTGTCAAGAAATTTTATGAAAAACATGTGGCTTTAGACCTAGTCAAACTGAGAAAAGAAAAAAATAAAAGATGGTGTGCACACAATACTGAAAGACAAAAAAAGTTCATGATATAGTATCTTTAGGGATAGTGAGAATAGCAATTTTACTAGAGGAAAGCCATCAGTATTTTTTGAAATGCACAGAATACAAAGGAATATAATTACAACAATTTAAATGGTACCCTTTCTCCCTACCTTGTAATGGATGTCAAACCACTTCTAGAAGAAAGCACTAAAAATACCCACATTTCAACTAAAGGGAATTAGAAAAATGAATTAAAGAAATGAAATATGCATAGGAAAATTTCAGTTAATTTCAATATGAAATTCCAGAGTTCTCTAGGGGGGAAGTTAAAAGGAGGTAAGGCATAAATTAAACAGGCTTATGACCTTGGTAGGATGTAGGATACAAAATGCTAGATTCCATGGTAACAACAAGAAAATCCTGGACCAAGTAAAAATCTTACTTTTCTATGGGGTTTGTGAAAAGTGGTGGATGCCACTAAGCACGACTATATAATGTGTGACAATTTAGAGTCTTGGTGCTCAAAAAATAAGAATTTTAAAATGGTAACATCAGATCATTAAACCTACTGTAGGGTCCTTCTTATCAGTAGACGCATGCAACTGCACAGCTTGCAAGCCCATGAAGCTGCCCTCCTGGGAAACCCTGCTGCTGCTGCTGCTAAGTCGCTTCAGTCATGTCCGATCCTGTGCGACCCCACAGACGGCAGCCCATTGGGCTCCGTCATCCCTGGGATTCTCCAGGCAAGAACACTGGAGTGGGTTGCCATTTCCTTCTCCAATGCATGAAAGTGAAAAGTGAAAGTGAAGTCACTCAGTCGTGTCTGACTCAGCGACCCCATGGACTGCAGCCTTCCAAGCTCCTCCATCCATGGGAGTTTCCAGGCAAGAGTACTGGAGTGGGATGCCATTGCCTTCTCCACCTGGGAAACCCTGGTGACCTGAAATCCAGAAAGAAACATCTCTTTATAAGTAAGTATAAAGTTGTGGCAGTTCCCTTACCTGACTGTGAGTTCTGTGCGGCAATGGAGGGAAAAGTTGGCCTGCCATGGGGCAGTAACTTTGAAGAGATGAAGAGAAATTAGCTGGGCTTCAAGTGTCTGCATGAGCTGGGGAACAGACTGGAGTCTGAAAGATACCCAAATGAAAAAATATAAATGACTCAACCAAATAGTCCCTTCCCAGGTGCCCACATCTTGCTTCTGAATTTTGTCAAGAAAGCAGCAGTAGAGGAGGGGCTGGAAAGATACAGAACCTAGACAAGCTAACACATGCTTATAGTACTTGGGTTCCAGTAGCCCAGACAGAGTTGGGGCCAAAGATGAACTGAAATCATCTAAAACTTTATTCCACAAGTGTCCCAACTCAACACTGACAAGTGATAAGACGTGGCTCTCAAGAGGGAGGTTGGAGGTTGAGTTAGTCACAGGTGAGCTTAATCTAATTAAAGCTGCACTCAATCCTAATGCCCAAATCAAATCTAGGAGGATTTTTAAAAATCAGCCTCTCACTTGAAGTGCTAAAAAGGCTTATGCTCTCAAAACTAAAATTAAATTAAACTTTAGTCTCCACAATTTTTTCCACAGAATGTCTAATACACAATAAAACAATTTTAAGACATACAAAGAAGGAAAATGGGATCCATAATCAAAAGAAAATACAGTCAATACAAACCAATTCACCGGGAATCCAGTTATTGTAATTAGCATCAAGGACTTAAAAAGTATTATAAATACATTAAAGACTTTACAGTATAGGTTTGATTATAGTGCATGAAGCCATGGGGTATTTCAAGAGATATTAAAATTCCAAAAAAGAAACAAATGAGAATTCTAGAACTACGCAAACACTAAACATAAGAAAACTGGCATCTATATTAATATCAGACAAAGTAGACTTTAAGACAAGGAAAATTACCAGACATAAATAAGGCTATTTCACATTAACAAAAGGTTAGTTCCTTAAGTCATACCAATGACAAATGCATCTGCATTTACTAAAAGAGCTTCAAAAGAAAGGTAGCAGAAGTTTATAACACTAAAGGGAAATACAGGCATTGACCTACACCTTGCAGGCCTGCAAGCCTTTTAATTGTTCAGTTGTGAGATGGAAGAGAACCTATAAACGGTGACAGAAACATCAACAGTTTGAAATCTTATAAGTCCAAAGTCCTGGAGCTACACCTCAACCCAAAAGGCAGTCTGGACATGGCAGTAATCTTCACTGTTCCAGGAAAAGGAGGCTACCATTTATAGGGGCAATTAACCTCAGATTGTGGACTTCCCTGGTGGCTCAGATGGTAAAGCGTCTGCCTACAATACAGGAGACTCGGGTTCAATCCCTGGGCTGGAAGATCCCCTGGAGAAGGAAATGGCAACCCACTCCAGTATTCTTGCCTGGAAAATCCCATGGATGGAAGAGCCTGGTAGGCTACGGTCCACGGGGTCGCAAAGAGTCGGACATGACTGAACGACTTTCTTCTTCTTTCTTTCTAACCTCAGATTGGCTCATCAGATACTAGGTAAATTAGCAGAGGCGGGTCCTTTGCAGCCCCACTGGCTAATGATGGCAAATGTTTCCCCTTGATAAACTAGCAGGTAAAGCTACTTTGGTCCAAGGATTAGAATAATAACTGTCTGGGGAAGGAACTGGTTGAGCAGGGGATATTCAAAGAGGAGAACTGCCATTTTGAGGGGTCTGATCATACAACAGGCAAAACCACAGTGATAGCTGGAGATTTTAGCATATTGCTTTGAGTAACTGATGAATCAAGTACACACACACACACACACACACACACACACACACACACACACATCAGTCAGGAGATAGAAGATTTGAACAACATTATCAAGCAACTTAACCTAACTGATATTTATAGAACAACTAAATCCCACAACTGTAGAATACACAGTCTTTTTAAGTAATAAAACATGGAAGATGGACTTATGCCGTACTATAAGACAAGACTCAAAAATTCCAAATAATTGAAATCATTCAGGGTATGTTCTCTGACTATAATAGAAAATAGTAACAAAAAGACAACTAGAGAATCCTTAAATATTAAATAATCCATTTCTAGCTCAAAGAGGAAGCAATAAGAAAAATTAGAAAAGTTTCCAAAAGAAAGATAATGAAAACACAATATATCAAACTTTGTGGGATATGCCTAAACCTATGCTTAGAGGAAAACACAGTGCTAAGAAAGCTAAAAAAACTGGAAAGAATTTAAAAATAAGTAGAAAAAGGAATTAAAAGATATGAGAAGACTGAATAAAAATATGAAAATAGAGAACTCAACAAATGGAAAGTTGGTCTTTTAAAAGATTTTTAAAAAGATTATTTAGTAGGTTGAATTAAAAAATGTGAGAAAAAAAAATAAATGACCAATACAGTAAGGATGAAAAGGATGTCATTAGGGAACCTGCACTGATTAAATGACTTAGGGGCATATAATTTAAAACTTGTGTCAATAATTTAACAACCTACAAGAAATGGGCAAATCCTTAAAAACTATAATCACTAAAACTGAAAGAAGATGATAAAGCAACTTTCAAAAATAGAGGAGGGAATACTTTCTTATAAAGCCAGTATAACTTTGATAACAGAATCTGACAAGATTACCCCCAAAAAAGAAAATTATAAACCAAATGTCCCTCAAGAACACAGATACAAATATCTTTAGCAAATTACTAGCAACTTGAGGAAAGTCAGGTATAAAAAGGATACATCAAATTCATGTGTGATTTACCCTGGAATTCCAAAATCAGTTATAATACTTTAATACTGTCTCTAATATATCATCAGTGTGAAGTAGGATTCAGAACTATGAAATTTGTGGTAATCTTTAAAGCCTAGTGTCTGCCTCCAGTGCGGGAGACCTGGGTTCGATCCCTGGATCGGGAAGATCCCCTGGAAAAGGATATGGCAATCCACTCCAGTATTCTTGCCTGGAGAATCCCATAGACGGAGAAGCCTAGTAGGTTACAGTCCACGGGGTCGCAAAGAGTCGGACACGACTGAGCGACTTCACCTACCTTAATGCCTGAATTTTTAGATTCTACTTTGTAATTGTTTAAACTGATTTTTATTCAGAATAATGACATATTACTCTAAAGATTCATAGCAGACTTGAACATAAATATTTCACATTTAGGTATTTTAACTTTAAACCTAGTATTTTCAAAACACAATTCATGATCATTGCCCGAAGCACAAGTCCTTAGTAGATAAATCTTATTCTTATTTTTAATTATAGAGGTTTCACAATTATCCAGGTTTAAAGTCTGAATTACCTTAAACTCTTTCTTCTGCTTCATTATCTCCTATACCCATTTTATCTCCACAATTCTTTTAAAATATCTTTAATCATGCCAACTTTAACATTTCTAATATTAACATATTAGAAATGTTAAAGTTTCACTTATGGCTTGTTTTTATCAAGTCATATGTGCAACTTATTTTTGTTAATAGTTTTGTTAAAGTAAAACACACATACAGTAAATTGCACACCTCTTAAGTGTATGGATTGATTTTTCAGTCTTTCATTAGATTTATCCATCTTTCATTAGATTTATCCCATTGTATACTCCTATTTTATGGTATGTTTTAAGTGTTTAAGCCACAAATGTATTTTAAACACGTCCTTTTCTATGGTTTCTTGATAGTTAATAGAAATATAAATGATTTTTCTATTTAAATCACCTATATTGAGGTATAATTTACTTACTACACAATTACTATATAAAAAAATTACCATTTTAAGTGACAAATGCATATATCCATGTACCCTCAGTTTTAACTGTATAAACTAAAATGTGTAGCATTTAGGGACTTCCCTGGTGCTCCAGTGGTACGACCCTGAGCTCCCAAAGCAGGGGTCTTGAGTTCAGTCCTGGTTCAGGCAACTAGATCCCACATGCCACAACTAAGATTTTGCATGCCATAACTAAAAGAAAAGATACTGCATGCCACAGCTAAGACTTGGCACGGTTAGATAAATAAACATTTTTAAAAATGTACCCTGGAGAAGGAAATGGCAACCCACTCTATTATTCTTGCCTGGGAAATCCCATAGACAGAGTAGCCTGGTAGGCTACAGTGCACAGAGTCGCAGAGTCAGACACAACTTAGCAACTAAACTACAACAACAAACACACAATCAGGCAGATTGTGATTTGGGGAAATGCCTTTTGATGGAAATGTGGCATAAAACAGAGTGAAGTGACCTAACAATATGGAATGTAGAGTTTTGTAAGAAATTAAAATTTGTGTATAGAGTCATAGTTGCAGATAAAGATAAAAATTGTGTAATATTTTGTTGTTGTTCAGTGGCTAAGTTGTATCTGACTCTTGCGACCCCATGGACTGCAGGATGCCAGCTTCTGTCCTCCACTGTCTCCTGGAGTTTGCTCAAATTCATGTTCATTGAACTGGTGACATTATCTAACCATCTCATCCTCAGCTGCCCCCTTCTTTTGCCTTCAATCTTTCCCAGCATCAGGGTCTTTTCCAATGAGTTGGCTCTTTGCATCAGGTGGCCAAATTATTGGAGCTTCAGCATTAGTCCTTCCAGTTAATATTCAGGGTTGATTTCTTTTAGGATTGATTGGTTTGATCTCCTTGCTGTGCAAGGGACTCTTAAGAGTTTTCTCCTGCACCACAATTGGAACGTATCAATTCTTCAGGGCTCAGCCTTCTTTGAGGTCCAACTTTCATATCCATACAGGACTACTGGAAAAACCATAGCTTTGACTATATGAACCTTTGTCTGCAAAGTGATGTATCTATCTGTTTTTTAATATGTTGTCTAGGTTTGTGAAAACTTTCCTTCCTAGGAGCAGCTGTCTTTTAATTTCATGGCTGCAGTCACCATCCACAGTGATTTTGGAGTCCAAGAAAATAAAATCTGTCCTTGCTTCCACTTTTTCCTTTTGTATTTGCCATGAATTCATGGGACCACGATCTTAGTTTTTTTGAATGTTGAGTTTCAAGCTAACCTTTTCACTCTCCTTCACCCTCATCAAGAGGCTCTTTAGTTCCTCTTCACTTCCTGCCATTAGAGTGGTATCATCTTCATATCTGAGGTTGATGATATTGCTGCTGGCAATCTTGATTCCAGCCTGTGATTTATCCAGCCAGGCATTTTGCATGATATACTTTGCATGTAAGTTAAATAACTAGGGAGACAATATACAGCCTTGCCATACTCCTTTCCCAGTATTGAACTAGTCAGCTGTTCCATGTGTGGTTCTAACTGATGCTTCTTGAACTGCATAAAGATTTCTCAGGAGGCAGGTAAGGTTGTTTGTTATTCCCATCTCTCACTTTTTTTTTTTTAATTTTTATTTTACTTTATTTTGCTTTACAATACTGTATTGGTTTTGCCATACATTGACATGAATCAGCCACGGGTGTACATGAGTTCTCAATCCTGAACCCCCCTTCCACCTCCCACCCCATATCACCTCTCTGGATCATCCCGGTGCACCAGCCCCAAGCATCCTGTATCCTGTATCGACCTAGACTGGCGATTCGTTTCTTACCTGATAGTATACATGTTTCAATGCCATTCTCCCAAATCATCCCACCTTCTCCTTCTCCCACAGAGTCTAAAAGTCCATTTTATACATCT
>SJYX01005492.1:0-33481 GCA_006410675.1 Oreotragus oreotragus
GCCCTCCCTGGAGCTCTGCAAACTGAGGCTTCTATCGCTTTAAGCCTCCGGGTTTACTCGCGAGGTGGCCGCGCCCTGCAGAGCCCGGGACTTGGGGTTCGGAGCCCACAATGTCACGCACACCCCTAGGGCCGTAGGGAAATCTGCTCCAGCACGCCTAGTCGGGCCACCTCTCCACTGGGTGGCCTGGGGACAAATGAAGGCCAAAGGCCCAAAGGTCCAGGGTCAGGCAGTCTTTTAGGGCTAGGAGGCATTTTCTCCGGGGGAGGGACGTGAGGGGGACAGGGAGAGTTAGAGTCGCACGTGTACCTATTTTGGTAGTACTAGGTGGCATTGAAGAGGCTTCTGGTTTGTGTCTTGTTGAAAACGGGAAACTACCAGTTTCTGTGTTGCCCTGTGATCTTCAGTTTTCTTCAGTGGCCTGAAATGTATTTGTACCTTGTAGCCTAGTAATTGGGGAAGGCAATGGCACCCCACCCCAGTACTCTTGCCTGGAAAATCCAATGGACCGAGTAGCCTGGTGGGCTGCAGTCCATGGGGTCGCTAACAGTCGGACAGACTGAGCGACTTCACTTTCACTTTTCTCTTTCATGCATTGGAGAAGGAAATGGCAACCCACTCCAGTATTCTTGCCTGGAGAATCCCAGGGACGGGGGAGCCTGGTGGGCTGCCGTCTATGGGGTCACACAGAGTCGGACACGACTGAAGTGACTTAGCAGCAGCAGNAGACTGAGCGACTTCACTTTCACTTTTCTCTTTCATGCATTGGAGAAGGAAATGGCAACCCACTCCAGTATTCTTGCCTGGAGAATCCCAGGGACGGGGGAGCCTGGTGGGCTGCCGTCTATGGGGTCACACAGAGTCGGACACGACTGAAGTGACTTAGCAGCAGCAGCAGCAGCCTAGTAATTTCGCATGTGAGACAGCCATTTAAGGAAATTGGCCTACTAGAAAATATTTTAAACACAACAGTGTTCATTATGGGATTATTTATAATGGGAACATTTGAAAAAAACCGAAAAGTTCCATACTGGAAATGGTTAAATCAACAACCTAACCCTGCGTATAGGATATGATGTGTGTACATCTATGTTTTTTAAAAAAGAAAAACAACTATTTGTACATAAAAAATAGACCAGAGTTATCAACAGTAATTATTTGGGATGAGTGGAAATAGGATTAATATTTTTCTCCTGTTATTCTACATTTGCATTTTCCCCAATAAACATTTCTTGCCTTTCTAGTAGGAAAATATAGAGTAAAAATTAATAGAAAAAAAAAAGGCAAGTTTAATAAGATTCTTCCCTTAGAGTTCATAAATTCAAAACTAAATTATCGATCATATACTCATTTCAGGCTTGGCCACAGGAAGAAGATGAAATATATCCAAGGCTTAAAAGAGTATAGCTTCTAGCGGGGAAGTTCAGACATACACACAAAAAAACAACTGGTTATCTGTACAAGGCAGTGTGTGATATTGGTTTCAAACTTGATTGGTATGGATAAGAGCTCCTACATTTTCCATATTTTTTCCCTATTGTTTTTTCAAAATAGCATTTGCACCTAGCACCAGGATGCTGCAATACACAGAGTTTCTCCTGCACCAGCTTCTCCTATCACCACCCTTTTGGTGGGGAGGGGAATGGGGTCCTTATTCTTGGGGGCTTCCCTGATAGCTCAATGGGTAAAGAATCCTCCTGCAACGCAGGAAACACAGGAATGCAGGTTAGATTCCTGGGTTGGGAAGATCCCCTGGAGAAGGGAATGACAATCTACTCCAGTATTCTTGCCTGGAGAATCCCATGGATAAAGGAGCCTAGAAGACTGCAGTCCATGGGGTCACAAAGAGTTAACACGACTGAGCGACTAGAAGAAAGCCCTAGAAGAAAGTATTGTCTTTCAATACTTTGAGCCCTAGAAGAAAGTATTGTCTGCTCCTTATATCTGTTATTTNGTACCTCTGATCCCCTTGGAGAAGACTGCCCGCAGCCAGGCCTGCCCCAGCACTCACCAACAACTCACCAGCTGCTCTAAGTTTCTCTCCTAGAGCAGTTATCACCTCTAATATGCTATATATTTTCTAATTTGTCATGTTTATATTTTTTTTCTGTCTTTCCCCACTAGAATGTAAGCTTCAGGAGAACAGGTAACTTGAAGTATCCCAAGTGCCTAGAAAAGTGACTGACACACAGTGCAGCTAATAAATATTTGTCTAATGAGTAGAAGAATGCATGACTGAGAAATATGCATATATGTGTATGACAGAAAAATCTTAAAACTGAAGAAGATTACGTGAGTAGCCTAACATCTCCGAGAAGCAAAACTGCTATTCAGTGTTTGTAGAAGTGTCCCACCAAAGTAGTATATATATGACTTGCTGAAACATATGATGTATATTTGAATTCCCCATTCCTTTCCCCTGGCCCTTCGTGGAACTATGAGGCTTGTCAGACTATAGGCCTGCAGTCCTTGGGGCTTCCCCGGTGGCTCAACAGGTAAGGAATCTGCCTGCAAGGCAGGAGACGCAGGCAACGTGGATTCGATCCCTGAGTTGGGAAGATCTCCTGAAGGAGGAAAATGGCAACCCACTCCAGTGTTCTTGCCTGAACAGCCCCATGGACAGTAAGTCACAGTCAGACATGACTGAGCCACAGACACAGGCAGACCTACAGTCCCTAGGCCATTTCCCTGTTGTTCTAAAACATATGTGAATACCTCAAGTTTCATTTCACTAACTTTCTCCAAACTGCTCTCACTCTTCCAATCCCTAGATATTCCCAAGGTCCAATATTTGTGTTTGGTTCATAGAGAATATATAAATAATTAAGTGAAACTAAAGCCATAAAAATGACCTGCTTTATCCTTAGTTATTTGGGGGGATATTTGATCATATCTGTTCTGTTCCTCTTCTTTCCTCTCTTTCAATGCAGTGTTTACTTCTTTCATCTGAAAATAAACAATAAAAATAACATATTTGTACAGAGGAGAGAAAATGACTGTTTTTCTCATATTTGATAACATTATTTTATTTCTCAGGACTTACATTGTGACTCTTCTTTCAAGCATCACATCTTCAGCTTTTGTTTGTCTTTCATTCTACATTCTGTGCAGGATTTGCGGGTGGGTTCTGTCTGTATTGTGTTCTGCCTTACTCCAAACTACTTTTTGAGCTTATGTTAAGTTTTAATTTCCTTTTTTTCTACTTAAAAAATCTCAATAATATGTGGGACGAAGTTAAGAAGTGTAGGCAATATTGCCAAAGTTTTCTTCTTTTCTTTTCCTTTATTTTTTCAATTATATTTCATCTATTTTACAAAAAAGATTTGGTCTTTTCAAATAAATATGTAAGATGGAATATTTTTCTAAACATTGTCAAAGACCAGTGGCAGCTGGAGCCAAGATATGCACGCATATAGACACATAAACTTCAAACAGAGATAATGGTGAGGTAAGAGTGTATAAATAGTGAGGAGTGTCTCTCTATTTATTCAATAGAGAGAGTGTACCTCTAGGCACCATGCTGCATCTTTATTCAAGAATGGCAGCATGGGCATATTTTATTTATCTAACCTAAGTTTATTCAAATTAGTGAAATTTAAAAACTTTGGAAGCAGGTATTTATTAAAGAACATACATCCATTTTTGTAAATTGATAAAACACAAAGTTGAATGCTTATTCTGGAAAATATTAATGAATATCCCAATGTTTACTAAAATCCTCCTTACCTGGTTAGAAATCACAGTGGATGGTGCTTCAGAAAGGTTTCCTGTGATGTGCACTTAAAAAGTGGGAATGGGGTTTGCTCATTTTTCCTGCATGCTGAGTTCAATTTGTCTGTTTGTAATAAAGACAATGAAAGACTAGAAATCAGCATTGAAAAGGTGGTTTGTTTGTTTGTTTGTCTCGGAAATGTAATTGCCAACCACTACAAGGTTGCTTCAATTACTGTATTATTTTACACAGGACCTGAAGGTTGACAATATGTTGAGAAAGCAACATACATTAATAAAGCTGTGAAAAACTAAATTAAACCGAGTTGTCAAGTAAAATCTTTTTGCGCACATCATGGCAAACGCTCATGTTTAAAGACAGTGTCTCTGTACTTAGAGGTGGCGGCTGTTACGTTCTGCTACAGGGTTTTCACAGGCTTGGGACAGCGAGCACATGTTGATGCCGTTTACTCTTTTCCTTTCACCCCCACTTCTGGCCACGCTGATGGATTAACCAGCTTTGCCTTTATCCTGAATCTGCCCTTCCTTTCTCTACTTCTGAGCCCTCAGACCGAGGGCTGCTCACTGTCCTCTGTGCCTCCTGTCGGGTTTAGGAAGCCGGATGGAGACTCTTTATGGCTTGTGCATCAAACGTCAGCCTTTCTTCTCCTTAGCGCTCTGCAGGTCACGCCCAGTCGCTTCAACTGGCAGAGGGAGCGTTTTCATGACCACGGAGCGAAAGCACCCTGGAAAGGCATCCCTCTCTCCTCACACTCTGCTTAGCCTCAAGCAGTCAATTCACCCTCCTCCTTGTGAGGGCTTTCCACTTTCTTTCACGCCCTAGTCTATGCCTGAGAGGACCATTTCCCGTTAGACTCCTGGGGCTGCCTATTCTCCCATTCTCTGGCCTAAGACCTGGAAGCAGAGAGTAAAATAAGGTCATTTGTGCTTCAGTCCAAATCCAGAAATAAGTCCGAGATGCTGGAAGCACGGGGTTCAGGCGGCGGGGAGGGTGGTGAGAGGTGGTGCAGTGAGTGTCTCAAGTTCCACGTGTGCGTGGCAGCGGCGGCCCAGTGCACCCATGGGACAGACCTGGTTCTCGGTGGTGACAGCAGCATAAAGCAGCAGTGAGGAATCGGGCACTTGGAGAGCCGTGCAGTACACGCTTCAGACTTACAAGCCCATTACCAGCTGAGTTACCAGAGAAAGTGAAAGTGAAGTCACTCAGTCATGTCCAGCTCTTTGCGACCCCATGGACTGTAGCCCGCCAGGCTCCTTCGTCTATGGGATTCTCCAGGCAAGACTACTGGAGCGGGTTGCCATTCCCTTCTCCAGGGGATCTTCCCAACCCAGGAATCTAACCCGGATCTCCCACACTACAGGGAGACTCTTTACATCTGAGCTACCAGGGAAAGTGAAAGTGAAGTCGCTCAGTTGTGTCTGACTCTTTCAGACCCCATGAACTGTAGCCTACCACGCTCCTCTGCCCAGGGAATTCTCCAGGCAAGGGTACTGATGTGGGTTGCCATTTCCTTCTCCAGAGGATCTTCCCAACCTGGGGACTGAACCCGGGTCTCCCAAAAAAAAAAAGCAACTACTAACTTTATACAGGTATTTTTTGTGGTTCAGCACTCACCTTTCGGGAAAGTCATACACTCAAAAACCACCAACTCATGGACATTTGTGATATGAGGGGAAGTGCTTTGGGTGCCTACTTTCAGATACTCAGAAAACTAGTCAACAATGAAGGTACTGGTTGGTTGTAAAGGGGTGAAAAATCGTTTCCGTGAAATATGGTTAGGGATTACCACAGCTGTAAAATGACAATGATTTTGTCAGATTTCACTATGTGGAACAACACTAACAAACTAAATCTTACAAGTAGATATCCACTCAGTTGACCAGTTTTTCTACAGTGTGACTCCCAGCTGATCAATTAGCAGCTACTAAGACTCTCGCCAAGATACCTATAATTTCTCAGTGCCTCACTTTCTCTCATTTGTCAAATCTGAATAAAACAGTTCTCTGACTCATGGTGGTGTTTTGAGAAATGTATTAATTCATATAAGGCACTTAAGATCATGCTCAGTGTAACAGCCTTGTTGACTCTCACTGTTTTGTTGGAGTTGGTGTGTATTCAGGCATTTATGACATCATTCTAATGCATCTACCCTTTCCCACCCGCATATTTATAGATGCCTTCATTTCCTCTATGGATTTCATTTGCCAACTCCTTCCATCAGCTCTATGTGATTTTCTTTCTCCTCTGATTGTCTGTAAATCTATATTTGAGTTTCTTATGATTCCAGTCACATGCTAAATGCTCTAAGGTTGTGTGTAATAAATCTCAGGAGATGACAGTATAATATAGTCACAGCAAGGTGAGGATAATAGGAAACAATGTTTTGAGGCCTGCATCTGGCAATTAAAATGCTACTTGCTGAAGTCACTTAAACCTCTGTGTTTTACTCTGTCACTGCCTTCCAGCATTGAAGGCATCTGCTACACCAGGGCACGCCTGTAGTTACACAACTTGGATCATTACCTATTGCAGGAGCAGGAAGCAAACACTATAGGGCACCATGGGCTGACTCTGACCTGGAGTGTGAGGGATTTTTTTATGTTAGGCAACTGGAGAAGGGCTTAAGAAGTAGGGATCTGCTGTCAAGAAGCAAGACACTTGACAGGGGTGAGGTATTGTATGATTGGAAATCTTAATAAATCTTGCATAGAAACAGAGAACACAAGAGTGAGACTAAGCTGTAGCTTGTAAGAAAGTAGTAGCCTTTCATGTTAGCCAGCATAGAGAGGGGCAGTCTGGCCATCTGCAGTTGGCACAATGTCCATGCTTTTGCTGGTGTTCGGACGTGGTTATGGGTGCTCTAGATCTGGCATGGTCACAGGCTCGCCTTGTCTGGTGTTGATGGTCTGTGAAATTGTTTGGGCTCAACAGCAGAAGGCCAGGCTTGGCTGAATAATGGGAGAACTCTACCATGCTGGAGGCAGCTCTTCTCTTCCTCAACTACTTCATCATCTGTAAGTTAGGTATAATAACAGAGAGGTTGCAGAATTATAGTAAGAGCTAAATTAATTTGAAATAAAACCGTCTGTTGTAGATTCAAAGGGAAGAGCATTCCTCTCTGGCTCACAGTTTCTACTGGGCTGAGACCTTGAGAATCATGGTATGGACCAGGTCTGATGGCTGATTCTCCCCAAGAGTTAATAAGAGTTGTGAAAACAACAGTGAAGCTGAGTGTGTCACTTAAATAACACTGTCATCATCACAAACACATTCGAACTTTGATTAAACATTGTACAGGCATATGAATATTATTAAACAAGCCTAACTCTTAGTTAAGGAGAAAGCAATGGCACTCCACGCCAGTACTCTTGCCTGGAAAATCCCATGGATGGAGGAGCCTAGTGGGCTGCAGTCCATGGGGTCGTGAAGAGTAGGACACGACTAAGCGACTTCACTTTCCCTTTTCACTTCCATGCATTGGAAAAGGAAATGGCAGCCCATTCCAGTGTTCTTGCCCAGAGAATCCCAGGGACGGCGGAGCCTGGTGGGCTGCCATCTATGGGGTCACACAGAGTCGGACACGACTGAAGCGACTTAGCAGCAGCAGCAACTCTTAGTTAAACCAGTTGTTTTTTTTAAGAATTTCAAAGGAGAGCCAGTCTTAAGCCATTTTGCCAGATGGTTGTAAGGACAGTTTCTGAAGTGGTTACTGGTTGCTTATTGACAGTTTACTTCTCAGTGTATTACTTTCTTCCCATCTTTTGCAGTGGTTAAAATGAGGAGGTGAATCTGCATCTAATAAAGATATACACATTAAAAAAAAAAAAGGAAATATCATTGTAGAAGTGACATTCAGAAGTGCAACAGGGCTTCAGGACAGCCCAACATTTTGTGACTATTCCAAAAATAAAGGACCATCTTACTACTGTTCAGTTCAGTCGCTCAGTCGTGTCCAAATCTTTGCTACCCCATGAACTGCAGCACACCAGGCCTCCCTGTCCATCACCAACTCCCGGAGTCCACCCAAACTCATGCCCATTGAGTCGATGATGCCATCCAGCCATCTCATCCTCTGTCATCCCCTTCTCCTGCCTTCAGTCTTTCCCAGCATCAGGGTCTTTTCAAATGAGTCAGCTCTTCCCATCAGGTGGCCAAAGTATTGGAGTTTCAGCTTCAACATCAGTCCCTCCAATGAACATTCAAGACTGATCTCCTTTAGGATGGACTGATTGGATCTCCTTGCAGTCCAAGGGACTCTCAAGAGTCTTCTCCAACACCACAGTTCAAAAGCATCAATTCTTCTGTGCTCAGCTTTCTTTATAGTCCAACTCTCACATCCATACATGACCACAGGAAAAACCATAGCCTTGACTAGACGGACCTTTGTTGGCAAAGTAATGTCTCTGCTTTTTAATATGTTGTCTAGGTTGGTCATAACTTTTCTTCCAAGGAGTAAGCGTCTTTAAATTTCATGGCTGCAGTCACCATCTGCAGTGATTTTGGAGCCCCCCAAATTAAAGTCTCTCACTGTTTCCACTGTTTACACATCTATTTGCCATGAAGTGATGGGACAGGATGCCATGATTTTAGTTTTCTGAATGTTTAGCTTTAAGCCCACTATTGTAAACCCCACATATCAGTTTTAAATCTGTTTCTCATAAATCTTTTCCTCCTGAAATCTTTGTTGTGAGGGCCTGATTACAATAAACTTAGTCAACAGCCCCCTAATTACTAATTTCCTTTTTAATTTAGATTTCCCAGAGTNAGTAAAATAAAGTAAAAATAAAAATTAAAGAATAAAAAATAAAAAATATATAATTTGAAAAATAATTTATTTTTGTTAAATTTATTTTTGTCACAAATAATCATAATTACTCTAAAAAGAGACAAAGAAGAATTTCCCAAATCCCAATTTTAAACTTATTTAGCATGGAAAGTGTCTTATTTTCTTGCTTGCTCCTTTGCTGTTTAACAAGTTACTGGTCTGCTTCCTGTCTGAGGCTGATCTGCTGCTTCTCCCTGATTTTGCATCAGTTGTGAGAAGGGGGTTGCCTGGGTGTGATTGAAACCTGTGATAAAGCGCAGCGGGACTTTTCCTTCAGATGTATATTTCTGGTGTTGCTTTTCAACTGCTTGCTCAAAGGAAAACCAGAGTGAGTTCAAAAGATGACAATGGAGTCTGAATACCTAGAACTGCGTTTTATTATCAAGGTTTGAAAGTTAATTTATGTCCCTCTATGTAATAGATGAAAGTGCAAAGTTAAAAAACATTTATTGACTTGTTCAAGATTCACACCTAGTTGGTTCAACCTCTCCTAGGCATAGCTCTGCTACATGCTATCAGAATTCCTTATCTTCGTTAGTATGCAATAGTTGCATCATCATAGTTGCAATGAATATACCAATCTAAAATATACAATATGCAATTGTGTATCATTAATTATACAAAACGTATGATAATAATATACTGATAAAATCAATATCCCAAATATGTTAAATTATATTAATGTAATTAATATATCAATATAAGTATATACATATATTAGTAGAATATATAGTTTAATATATATTAGTATGATCCTTGGTTGCTATATGAAGAAAGCATTTATGAATGACCTCAGAAATCCAAATATTTGTATTATTCAAGGTAAAATAAAGAGCTGAATCAATGGTTTCAAAATTTCATAGATCAAGCCAAATCTCCAGTAATGCTTACTTATCACCTTGAGCATTATAAAGCAACAATAATAAATCATTATTTTCATGTTTATATTAAGACCAAATATTCCTATGGCTATTTCAAATTGACAGAAGTCATGATAGATACATTTTTATATAGGGTGGAGCAGTATAATTTATTACTCTTTTTCCTAGTTAATGAGCTTCATCGGTGTTTAGGCAGAAGGTGGTGATTGGGAGGAGACAAGGCCAGCAGGACCGTGAGGTGTGGGAAGAGGCGCAGAGGTGGCNAAATTGACAGAAGTCATGATAGATACATTTTTATATAGGGTGGAGCAGTATAATTTATTACTCTTTTTCCTAGTTAATGAGCTTCATCGGTGTTTAGGCAGAAGGTGGTGATTGGGAGGAGACAAGGCCAGCAGGACCGTGAGGTGTGGGAAGAGGCGCAGAGGTGGAAGGCCAGCCATTCCACTTGGGAGCATCCGGGTAACCGAGCCATTCTTGGTCTCCTAGCTAACACGCCTAGCCATTTTTATTCTTTCAACTTGGATTTCTCATTTGGTTCTTCCATTATCTATTCAGCAATGAATGATGATTATTCCCTACTATTTCATAAATGCAGTAAGTATGATTTGAAGGAATCCCAACATCTGGAGGGCAAGAGAGTTTTAAGATGCCTAGAACCCAAAGTCCCACTTTCAAGCAATTTCATTGCTCTGGAAAAAGTGGGTACTTGACAGTCACTCTGAACTTCACTGTATTGAGTGTTTCTGCCCTTGGTTTCTGTATGGAGGACTGAAAATTCTAGCATATTGGGACTTTAGACTTTCTTGTTTTAAAAAAAGTGATTTAGACTTTTAGACATACATGAGCAGGTTCATTAGCCCTTGATTGCCTCAAATGCCTCTTATGTAACTTTCCTTAGCCATTAGAAAAAAAAAAATCTAGCACATAAAATGCATGAATCTCCTCCGGGGCCACTTATAAACAAATGTCCTATGTTCTAAGTTAACGAAGGAAAGGCAATTTGAAGAAAACCCGTTTTCCTCCTACGTTTTGCTGTCAGCCGCTAAAACCTAGGAACTCCCTAATAAAATGCTTGAAGTAGGTCAGCTTAACATAAAATTCTATTTGTGAAGCTCTATTACAATCCGAATAATGATTTCCTCCCTGGAAAATGGCTTAGACTTTTCATATGCATCCGTTTAATGTTAAATGAGGAGTACGTGCTCCATGAAAGAACTGTCCACTCAGAAATGAGCGCTGTCCCAGAAATTCAGTATCCCTTCTCTTCTGTATTTGACTGATACAGGATGATTTTCCTGATAAGTTAAGAGATAATTTCTTAATTATGCTTAGGTTTAAAATACATTTAAAAATACTGTTAGTCAACTATTATACTACTAACTGTATATTTAAGAGAAATGAAAAATATTTCCACTCAAAAAAATCATACTTGAATCTTCACAGCAGCTTTATTCACAGGAACCAAAAGGCAGAAACAACTCAGTTGTCCATCAAGTGATGAATGGATGAAGGGTGGGTGTATATATATACAAGGAAATTTTAATCAGCAGAATAAGATTGAAGTTTTCTTACCTGTTGCAACACAGATGATCCTTGGGAATATTGTACTTATCAGAGATGACATACTTTATTATTTCGTTTACCTGAGATTTCCAAAATAGGAAATGTATAGAGACAGAAAATAGAGTAATGGCGGCCTTACACTGATGTAGGTGACTGCTAGTAGGTACAAGTATTTGGAGGAGTGGGTTGGGCAAGAATGTTCTAAAATTCGACTGGGGGATGATAGTTGCACAACTCTGTACTAAAAATCGTCGAATTGTGCACTTTAAATTGGTGAGCTGTATTTGATATGAATTATATTTCAAAGAATGAATTATATCTCAAAATTAGAATAATGTTTTAAAATTCACTATCTTGCTTTTAAATTTACTATTTGTCGTTCGGTTGCTCAGGAGTGTCTGATTCTTTGTGACCCCATGGACTGCAGTACTCCAGGCTTCCCTGTCCTTCACTGCCTCCCAGAGTTTGCTCAGATTCATGTCCATTGAGTCACAGATGCTATCTAACCATCTCATCCTCTGCCACCCCCTCTGCTTTTGGTTTCTATCTTTCTCAGCATCAGGATCTTTTCCAGTGAGTCAGCTCTTCACATCTGGTGGCCAAAGTATTGGAGCTTCAGCTTCAGCATCAGTCCTTCCAGTGAATATTCAGGACTGATTTCCTTTAGGATGGACTGGTTGGATCTCCTTGCAGTCCGAAGGACTCTCAAGAGTCTTCTCCAGCTTATCTGTATTTCCTGTTTCCCCTGCTAAAGCATAGCCATTCTGCACGCAGGGATTTTTGTCTGTTCTGTTCAGCACCGGCTCACCGGCAGATGTAGGCGTTTGCTATGTTGAATAAACAGAGCTGTTGGGAGGGAGTTACTGGACCTGGCGCTCAGAGCACCTTCACCTGGGATGCCCTCTTCCTGGGCGCCAGCAATGACAGGCAGGGGAGAGTCAGATCAGTGCTGCAGGCTGTGATGGTAGTTGAAGCAAAATAGCAGAAAGGCCTGAGTAAAGAGCCATGCTATACTGAGTAGAAATATGAGCTTGGGGATGAGGTCAGTGTATGGATAAAATGGAAAAGCTAAGTTAGGGCTAGATTTTGGCGAGGACTTCAAGATCCGCTGGAGAAGGGATAGGCTACCCACTCCAGTATTCTTGGGCTTCCCTTGTGGCTCAGCTGGTAAAGAATCCACCTGCAATGTGGGAGACCTGGGTTTGATCCCTGGGTTGGGAAGATCCCCTGCAGAAGGGAAAGGCTACCCACTCCAGAATCCTGCTCTGGAGAATTCCATGGACTACATAGTCTGTGGGGTCACAAAAAGTCAGACAGGACTGGTGCACTTACACTTTCACTTTCAGTATTAAGAACTTTGGACTTTAGGTTATAAAGAATATGTAAATCCATTAAGGAACGTGAAAATGAATAGTGATGTAATTAGACCTTTTTGGTAATAAATTAGGTGTCCTTTTATAAAGTACAATAGGCAGTCATAGTCACCAAGTATCTATTATAAATACTGCCTGTTCTGTCTTCTCACATCTGTCTTCTGTTAAAGGCCGTTGTTAATGGCCACAATTTCCAGGGCCTCTAAGGCTGGACAAGGCAGGAAAGCTAAATGGATGAACTGCCCTGGCTGGAGGATTTCCTGGGGAAGAGGCTGAGAGAGAGCTTGCCCACCCACACACATCACATTCTAGTTTATTTTTCTGGACTTGGAGTCAAACAACACCAGCGCACCTGCAGGGTTCATCCTGAGGCCACTGGGCCTTGTGCCTGTTCTCTGGGATCCAATCAGCTGACCCAGGGGCCACCTCGGGGCTGCCTGCTCCTTGGGGTAGGGGCTGTGTTCAGGGGAACGTCACCTGTCAGCTGCAAAACAGTTACCTTCACAAACACAGACAGAAGCAAGCTGCAGTTCTGCTTTTATAGATTCATTTGAAAAGAAAAAGAAAAGTACTCATTAAATAACATTAGTACTAATTCAGCTGCACTTTCTGAAAGCTTTTAGGAAATCGAATTACAAAAAAAGCACTTGCTGGGGTGGGGTTTAGATTTATCCATGTTTCTTCTTCACGTTTATCTCATTGAAAGAATTTTGACATTCTAGAATTTATTGTTGAAGTGATTACAGGAAGCATAACATCTCACAGAGATTTTTTAAAAGGAAGGTGCATACAGAGTCTTAAGGGGTGTGCTAAGGCGCTCTGGGCCCTTGAGTGGGGATCTGCAGTAATGGAATCAGATGGAAACAGGCCGATTCCCGTGAAGTTGGGCTCTCATTAAGGCCATTGCATTTTTCATTGTATAGTTTTCGATGAATACCTTTTATGCAGCCTACTCTTCTAAATTAATAACAACTTGTGCTAAGTCTTTTCAGTCATGTCTGACTCTTGGTGACCACGCGGACTGTAGCCCACCAGGCTCCTCTGTCCATGGGACTCTCCAGGCAAGAATACTGGAGTGGGTAGCCATGCCCTCCTCCAGGGGATCTTCCTGACCCAGGGATCGAACCTGCATCTCTGTCTCCTGCACTGGCAGGCGGGTTCTTTACCTCTAGTGCCACCAGGGCTTCCCTGGTGGCTCAGCTGGTAAAGAACCTGCCCACAATGTGGGAGACCTGGGTTCGATCCCTGGGTTGGGAGGATCCTCTGGAGAACGGAATGGCTACCCACTCCAGTATTCTGGCCTGGAATTCCATGCACTGTATAGTCCATGGGGTCGCAAAGAGTCAGACATGACTGAACATCTTTCACTTTCCACCTGAGAATAATGCATCTCTTTAAATAAAAATCTCCCACGAGATTTAACTCAGAGAAATAGAAGGGAGATTTATAGTGTGTTTACTGAAGGATGGGGTGTTGGGGAGTGGAGGGGGAACCCAGAAAGCTAAGACATATTTTTAAGATCTTTTTTGAAAAACAAAACTTGATGTCAACTGGATTTTTCTAATTTTCCACACTATCAATATGAAATGTTCTCAATGAGATTTTTATACTTATATTTTCATGAGTCCCCAATATATTTAAAAAAAGAGGGAAGATTTACTACTTGAGTGTACACATTCTCTGCACCCTTGATGTTGTGAAGCAGGTATTCAGGGGCAAATATAGTTGCTCTTTGGACAGTTTGGGCCTGGAAATAATCTGTCCTAAATCAAACAGACTTTGCAAATGATGAAAAGTGAAGTCAATCCTTTTAAATTCAAGGGGATTCTTATTGCCTTCTCCAAAAGGGAGCCTCAAATCGTAATTCATTTGCATTTGTTCATGTGGAAAGCAATAAAATGCTCCTTAGAAGTTCCATCTTTTCAGTTGGATAGGAAAATTATTGGTTGTTGCTATTATACTTCAAAAGACTTATTTATATGAAAAGCAATGCCTGAAATCATATTTCACAAGATGGAAGAAATACACACACACAAATCCTTTTCTCTTATTTTCTAGTAAATCATTATTTAATTTTCCTCTTTAAATCACCATATTCAACAGAAAGCAGAACTCTGTTCCCATCCATGGCTACCTTAAATAATTCAGACTCTGAGGCTTAAAATTGTATGAGGAAACTGACTTGGTAACTGCGTAAAGTCACATCTACTTGATGTGTTTGACGTTCTAAAAATGGGGCTTCTCTTTAAATACTTAAGTCTATTGAGTCACCGAGCAAAATATTTGCTGTTTCAGCAGCTTAGTTCTCAGCAGATATCTTCATGGGGAAATAAGGAATGGACACAATGAAAATTATATAAAAAAATATTTAACACAATGGGAAAAAATTAAAGTTGAAGCAAAGTAATGTTAGGCATGAAATGATATTTTAAGACATATTCCTTTACCACCACAAAAGCAAAATGGTGTTTGTTTTTTTCTCTGTTTTTTCTATCTCTGTCCACTTTAGGAGTAATATATGTGAGACTGTCAAGCCTTCCCATATTCTTGCTGACAAGCTCTATTTTAAACTTCTAACCTTGTATGCGATAATGGATATTGGATATAGCTGACCTATAAACTGTGTGTGATCTGTTTTGATGGCACAGATAATTTTGATGCTACTTTTATACCTGACCTTTTAAATGGAATGTTAGGATGAGTTTTAAAGATAATGAGTTGCCTGAGATAAACAATAGAGTTGTCTCTCAGAGTATCATTTGAAAATAAAACATAAGCATCGCCCTAGATGAGGTAGATAAAGCCCCACCATCAGGTCAAGTCCCAAAGTCACTTATATCTCCAGGTAAAGAGAACATATATGCATTAAAAAAATTAGGATCATTAGAGAAGATATCAGATTAAGAATAGCAGAGACTACACACTGAGGCATAAAGAAATAATTGTTTGATTCTTTTTTCCTTTGGTCTCTGAACCCCACTGTTCATTACTCTGTTTTGGATTTTCAGAATGGTACTGTAAGCATCACACATTCTTAAGACACTGTGAAATAGTGACTGAGTCAAGAGCATGCGTGGGCACATAACCTAGAATTTCCAACTGAAAAGTAGAATTTCCACTGCTTCTGAGACTAACTTAACCTTATTGTACATAACCTTTAAATATGAGGCAGGATTTGATTCTAATCATCTGTGAATTCTGTAGCTCTATGATTCTCAAAATGCTTGAGAAAAAATGCTTTTAGTGTTCTAAGAAATTTTTAAGTACTATATATTAATAAAGTTTATTAAGTAATCATGTACCATATTTCTTCCCCTTCTGGCATTCATTTGTTGACTAAATAACTTAAGATAATTGAAAATGAGACATCATCTCGGTTTTACCTGCAAGTGAATCAACCTTTTGTCTTTGCTAAAGTAGAGTCATTAGGTTAGGGCTGTATCAGAGAGTGTGTGTGTGTGTGTGTGTGTGTGTGTGTGTGTGTGTGTGTCCCTGTGTGTGTGTGTGTCCCTGTGTACATAGGTACACACATATATGATGAATACTTAATAACATTAAAAAATTTATTACTACTATGCTTTCCACATGTATCCATTTTCATTCATTTGTTCTGAATGGAAACTGCTTCTGTTTTCACTTTTTTTTTTTTTTAATTAACCTGGAAGGATTCCTTCCAGCCTCTTATTATAATGACAATTGTCAAAATTGCTGTTTTTATTTCTCTTGTTGAAGAATGTTGAACTGATTGTTGAGATAATGATAGGAACAGGAACAAAAGTCAAGCTCCTGTTTCATTTTTCCGTAACCCCAGTGTCTCCGTTTTCCTTCCGTACCTGAATGAGACAGGATCATCCGCAAGGCGTTTCCCTGGGCTGAGATCACTTTTCAGTGTCACATTGTTCTTCTCATGTCTTCTTCCCACCATTTTCTCTTCTTAAAATTGCAGCAATAAATCTTACTCTTTGATCATTAGTCATCATCCTCCCATATCTCTTTCTGCACAAAACTTGCTTACCCTCCAAAATCATAGCCCAAATTCTATTGACTTTTAGAAACCCAGAGCCATTTTTAACAATGATTGGAGAGCAGACATTCCAAGGGCTTTCTTATTTTCTCCAACATAAACTGTTCTCTTCCCCGACAGTTCCCTCCCAAGCCCCTTAAATTCCTCTCTTGTAGTTGTTCTGTAATGGATCCAACGATAGGAATCTTTCTTTGAGCCTAACACTATCTGATATATTTTATCTTCCTGACTCCTTTTGACACATGATTAATATGATCGCAGCTTCCTTTTATAAGAATAGTCCATCATCAGAAATTTTTTTTAAAAAATTCTTTTTTGTTATTTACCCACAGATTCTGTCTATAGGGTTTGTTTTATGTGATATCTTTGTAATTAGGTAATCAGTATTGTATCTGCTCTAACATAAAATTAATAAAATATCAGATCTGATTGGCTTCATCGTATTTCTCTTGGATAGCGATCAGAACTTGGAAGACAGTCAAGATGTTTGCATTTCATAAAATAGTTTTCTATTCTTACAAGGGCACAGGTTTTGATGATCAGGAAACAGATTACGTCTACAATTACTTTATCTGCATGCATGCAGTGGATCTGTTGATTCATGATTTAGCTGTTCTATTTAATTGTCAGATGCAACAAAGACACATTTAATCATTCATCACTAGATTAAAGACCTCTAGCTAACAAGAGTTCCTGTAAGCCTATGAAGATACAGGAGGTTGGGCACCTGACCCTGGGCTATCTGTATTTGATGAAGAAGACTTGCATGTATCCAGATATCTATATTACCAGATTATAGTAAGTAAGTACGTAAAGAAGTGGCTCAGACCGTAGAGAATCTGCCTGCCATTCAGGAGACCTGGGTTTGATCCCTGGGTCAGAAAGATCCCCTGGAGAAAGAAATGGCAGCCCACTCCAGTATTCTTGCCTGGGAAATCCCATGGACAGAGGAGCCTGGAGGGCTCTTTGGGGTCACAAAGCGTCGGACACGACTAAGTGACTAATACTTAAATATCTATAGTATAAATCAGCTTATAGAAAAGTTTTATCCATAGTGCTGTGGGGAAATTATGAGCTATTAATTCTGATTGCTCTGTTTGCAAAAAGCCCTTACTGATGAAGTGGCACTGAATATGGTTCTGAAATCATTTGCTGCTGCTACTAAGTCACTTCAGTCGTGTCTGACTCTGTGTGACCCCACAGAAAGATGTAATTGAAGGAGATGGACATCAGGCAGGAAGTGACTTGTCCTGACTTCGGCCTGGTGATCAAAGTGAACTCATTTGTAGGAAGATGATCCAGGATATAGCTAGACCAGATAAAACAGAACCATGACAGCCATATGTGACAAATAATTACACAGTAATGAAATTATGAAACACTGATGTCTATTTGGTTGGATGATGACATTATTCTGTATTATTTAGTTTTCCATTATATAAGTGCTATTATTTAGATAAAACAATTAACAGCACCACTTCAAAGCAAGGAAACAGTAAGAATGATTAATCAAATATGTATGATAAAAATATGACAATATTGAGATAGGTTCAAGGATGTATTATTATACAATATAGGTAGTATAGCCAATATTTTATGATAACTGTAAATGGAAAGTAACTTTTAAAATTTTGCATAAAAATAAATTTTAAAATATAACAATATTGTGTAACATTTCTTTCTGTTCTTGGATATAGCAGTTTATTTAACTTTTTAAAAAATATATGTATTGGATATTTAAAATTCCTAGACTATATTATTGGATACCCTCAATATTCATGAATTAAGAAAGGAAATACATAATCCTAATCAGATATTGTCTATTTTTATTATTTTATTATTTATTTATTTATTTTGGCTTCCAGTAACACTGACATGTTGCTTCCTTTCCCACTGGGCATAGGATAGTTTTTCCTTCTTCCCCCATAACACTTTGTGGGACTGCCGACAGCCCTGGGACATTCCCCGTTTCTCTGTGTGGTGATGAAACTGGACACAGTCAAACATCAGTTTCACTTGGACTTGCAGCTCTGCTCTTAAAAGACCCTCAGGACAGTGATTTCTGGTGTCAGTCCTATGTGAGGACCTGAGCTAAATGTTCTTTCAACAGTAGGGCTGGAGTGTGGGATTCTTAGGGTTTGACTTGCCAGCAACAGCAGGTTTTAGACATGTAGGAATTAATTTCCAGGTTTCCCAAAATGTCCATCCACTTTGTACCCACAGGCTTGTTTTGGTAGACCAGCTGTTAGTCAATTAGGACCTTCAAATTAATCAGACAGGCTATCTGTGCCTACAACGTCTGATATTTTTAAACAGGCGAAAGCACGTTGGCTCTCCTGACCAATTACACGGCCCTTTCTCAGGGAACGTGCTGTTAAAGCACAAAAGCAATCTGAATCTGTGAAGTCCAGGTTGGTTTTCATATACATTCCAATTTAATAAACAAACCGAGGAAGGACTGTGTAATTTGTTTGCGCTTCTCTAGTAACAGTTGTTGTTGCTGTTGTTTTTAGTTCTTAAGCAGTTTTGTTAAAAAAATTTTTTTTTTAATTTCTTCTGTTGAGTTTTCATCACAGTGTATACGTGACATTGAACAATCAGGTGTAGTCAGTCCGTCCCTTTCCAAGCTCCTTCCGGCCGCTGCACAGCTCGCTGTGCTTTGGAGGAGCAGCGAGGAGGTTCTCTTGCTTCGTCCCGCCCTTCGTTCTCATGCAGGGCGCTGCACAGTGGTGGGCACTTGGAAGGTCTCATCTTACTCTCAGGTCTATCTTGTCTAGGGGTGGGTGTTCTCTCCATAGCTGTGAACTCAAATCTCATTCAGTGCATGTTTTGAAGCAACTGAGGAGTGAAGATAACTTTATGAAAACCTCAGCGTCTCAGGGAAGCAAATCTCCTGCCGTCTTGCAGTATTGTACGCATNAGTCCAGTACTTTGGCCACCTCATGCGAAGAGTTGACTCATTGGAAAAGACTCTGATGCTGGGAGGGATTGGGGGCAGGAGGAGAAGGGGACGACCGAGGATGAGATGGCTGGATGGCATCACGGACTCGATGGACATGAGTCTGAGTGAACTTCGAGAGATGTTGATGGACAAGGAGGCCTGGCGTGCTGCGATTCATGGGGTCGCAAACAGTCGGACACGACTGAGCGACTGAACTGAACTGATGAATGCTATAATAAGACACTGAATAAAGAATAGTGCTGGGCAGGGGGAAACCAACTGCTCTTAATCAAAATAGCCTCTCTAGGAAGATGACATTTATATTAAAATTTGAAGGATGGAGCCTTCAAATAGAGGAGCAGATGGAACAGCATTTCAGGCAGAGGGAACTGCCAATTCAAAGCCCTCAAGGTAGGAAGGAGCTTGGCTTATTTGAGGAGCTTAAAGAAGAATAACAGGCTTCCCTGGTGGCTCAGAGGTTAAAGCGTCTGCCTCCAATGCGGGAGACCTGGGTTCAATCCCTGGGTCGGGAAGATCCCCTGGAGAAGGAAATGGCAATCCACTCCAGTATTCTTGCCTAGAGAATCCCATGGATGGAGAAGCCTAGTAGGTTACAGTCCACGGGGTCACAAAGAGTCAGATAAGACTGAGCGACTTCACCTTAACCTTAAAGAAGAATAACAGAGCTGAGGAATGAGGAGCAGGGCAAAGAGATGGCAGCTTCCCAAGATACACTGGGAAGCTAGTGAGGGGCCTTAAGGAGAGTGTGGCATGGTCTAGGTTTGCTCCCTAGAGAATGAGTGATTTCGGTACAGGCCAGTGAAACATTTCAGGCAAAAGATCATGCTGGGCTGGGCTGAGCTGCTGGCTGTAGAAAATGAAGGGGAGAATTCTGAATATCTGTTGGAAATAGAAGAAAATGCCTTGATGATGGGTTGGCTTGAAGTAGAGGGAGAGGGAGGGAGAGTCAAGGATGATGTCGGTTAGAGTTTATGGATTTGGGTGTCAGAAAAAGTTAACTTGAACATTGTGATCTGCAATGCCTCTAAAGCATTCCAAGCAAAGAGCTGAATGTTGTTATCTGGAGTTCAGAAGAGAGGTCTCAGCTAGAACTATTAAATTGAGGGTTACTCATCTGCTATTTTAAATACCTGGGGGTAGGTTTGGGTATGGAAAAGAATGTTAGTTGCCCATTTAAAAACCTAGCTTTCCTTAAAGACTTTAAGTTCAACTTAACAACCTTGCTATTCTGTTATAAATCCAGTAAGCTTTTTGTATAAAGATAAGAACAATCACTTTCACTTGTTCTACTCCTTAGACATTTCCAACTACAATTACTAATTTAATATGCCTGATTTTCTCAAACATTTGAAATGGCCAACAGGGTAGACTTACAAATCTAAAAAAGCCAGATATTTCTAAGCACTTAAGCAAATGTTGTAAATTAATTACCTAAACTTGGAAGTCAGACTCCCAGGGCCATTCAAGAATCTTAAATCCTACACAAAGTAGGACAAGATCACAGAATCTTCTGTCTCCTCTGTATTATTTCCTGCAATATCTGACTACTTTTTCATATCTCCTTTCCGGAGTTATAGTTTAGCTTGCATGCACGCACATACAAGGTATCAACAGCTTTTTCGTTTTACGTTTTCTGTGTTTTCATTAAAATCTGCATAGAAATCAAGATGATGATTTAAAGCTCCACTTTTCAGAATAACTAAGAGCTAGGAAGACCACTTTTGACTGTGTGGCTGTGATTAGACAGATCATGTTTGATACATTATGGAAAGCATGACTGTTAGTATCATCCGACAGAATCAGCTCTGCCTTCTAAAGGCCAGCACATCTGTTGTCAGCATTCTCCCTTTTGTTCCCCGCCGTGGAACACTTGGGTTTCCACCTGTGATTCAGGAAGTGTTACTTGGCTTCACTAAGCCCTCAAGGGAATGATGTGGTAACTACGTTTGTTTGAATAACAAGAGATCATGTATTTGTGCAGTGTGATAATGTGTTCATCTGTGCAGTGTGGTGTGCTTGGACAAGTTCAGTAACTGCTGCGTTAACTGAGTGGTGTCTTTGGGGAGACAAAATCTGATTGACTTATTAACACCTGTTTGGCTTATGCCAACCCGGGAGACTCCGTGTGCAAGCTGGCTTTTATACCCCCTAGTCTGTTGTGCGAACTCAGAGTCTGTTGTCAGATACACTCTTTTGGTTGTTTATCTTCCTGACTCAGTTGAACACGTCCTTCTCGCTGTCATGTCAAATACCACTGTTGTTCTTTTGCAGTGATGTCACACTGGCTTGGTGTAATCCTGATGGTTTTTGCTATGTGAATCCTTAGGAAACGTGGACACAATAGCCATCATGTTAAAAATTAAGCTAGTGCGATCCTGAAATGCAGTGGAAGCACAAAACTTAAGCAGTAGCCAGGCGCTTGTGAGACTCACGGTTACAGTGCAGGGAAGCTCCATCGCTCAGAATGACGCAGCCACAGAGAATCCAACTCCGGAACCGGAAGCCCTGGCCCCGTCAACGTCAGGGGGCGGGGGTAAAGAGCAACCGGGACGCCTAGGCCGATCATCAGTGTCACACCCGCCTGAAACTGAAATCGCGCTTTCAGCCCCTAATCTGCAGGCTGACTCTGGAGTTTTGTTCCTTTCCCTAGGCTTCCCGGTGACTCAGTGGTAAAGAGCCCACCTGCCAACAGGATACTTGGGTTGGATCCCTGGGCTGGGAAAATCCCCTGGAGAAGGGAATGGCAACCCACTCCAATAGTCTTGCCTGGAAAAGCCCCTGGACAGAGGAGCCTGGCGGGCTACAGTCCGTGGGGTTACAACTTAGCAACTGAACAGCAAAAACAGCCAGGTTTCAGCGCTCATTGCCCAAGGCTAACTTCCTCAGCTTTGCATCCCCGGAGACATTTCCTGGGATATGGAATTCTCCTCCAGAGCAGGATTCTTGGCCTGGCAACAATCACAGAAAGTGGGCACAGTGCAGAAGCCGGCGGCTCAGCAGAGTAAGGCCTCTGTGCTGGTTGGAGTTTGGGACGTGTCCTTCCATTCTGCGTCTTTGTCCCTTTATCAAGAAAGTCAACAGGCTCCTCTCTATCTCAAGCCGTTTCTATCTGGAGATGTCAAAATGAAAAATAGCAAGATCAGCCTTCTCTCCACCTGCTTGTTGAATCCCAACCCTTTAGAACACTTCTATTTCTTTGTTTCTAAACGTCCCTAACTGTGAATTTGTGCTGGTGGAATAAACGTACTGGTTCCTTCAGTCAAAATAAGGTGGTGGCCTTTCACCCACTCCAAATCAGATACCTAGGAGATCCTTACTTACCCTGTTTCTAAGATTTTATGTGATAAGAAAAAGTTTAAAATAAATTTCACTTTGTACCATTACTTTCCAGGGTTATTTTCTGGGTGTAAATGTTCCCAGGTGTTGCCTTGTCCAGCCTATCCAACATTTTTTGGTTTTGCTTTATTTTCCTCAAATGTAAAGTAGAAATGATAATGTCTTTTTCTGCATATTAGGGCTATCATGAGAGGATGAAACCATAAAGATAAAATAATGATTATGAGAGCACTTTGAACAGTTCTAAGAAGGAAATGGCACCCTACTCCAGTATTCTTGCCTGGAGAATCCTGTGGACGGAGGAGCCTCGTGGGCTGCTGTCCATGGGGTCACACACAGTCGGACATGACTGAAGCGACTTAGCAAAGATGATAAAATGGTGGATGATCCTGTTACATAAAATTCCAGTGATAAATTCTGATTCAGCCATACTTGTTCTTAATAACAGATTGCTCCATTTTTCATAATTATTCTCCATATTAATATCACTGTGAAGTCACTTCAACAGCTGTCTCTTTTTGGTTGCAGATGTTTTACCCTCAAAGAAAATGAAACTGTGTACTTCTTTTCTTTTCTGGAGTTTTGATTGAACCAGTTTTGAATCTAAATAACTCCAGAAATGTCTATTGTTGCTTATCAGTGAAGAACACCCATTAGCAGAATCTCATAAGTTAATCTTTTCAACATCCTTTTTTTTTTTTTATACCTAAGAAAACATCCTACTTGCAGAGAGCAGGGAACCGATAGGAAAGTAGGAGAGAGAGAAATAAACAGCCAATTATAGAAATATTGTGGAATTGCAGTCCTAGAGTTATAGATGAGATGTTACAACGAGCCGTTGGGGAAGGCAGTGGGGCTTCTTTGAGGAGGTGACCCGTGAAGTGAGGTTTTATAAAAGAAATTTAAGGAGGCGGTGGTGCAGATGAGAGCTCAAGAAAGCCTGCGGGGCTGACGGGAGATAACTGAACTTTTCAGTACTATTTCTGCTGCCATTGATCGGCCCCATCAGGCTGAGTTTCAGACAGGCCAGTAAAAACGAGGCAGAAATACATTTGCAGCCTACCCGAGTGCCTTACGGGCTGTATGTGCCCAGATGTCATTTATCAGCATGATAGCCATGGCAATGAACATTACTATAATTATTTCTGTCGTTTAAAATAACTGATCTTCAGTTTGGCTCATTTTGGCCATTGTCTTCAGCTTCTTTTCTATTTCCTTTATAAGTGATCTTTGTAAGAATGAGTACGGTTCTCAGCATGTCACATTTATTAAAAATGTATGGAAGTGTTCTGAAGAGAGAGGGTCTGTGTGTCCAGAGGTGGGGATGGGTGGGACTGTGAAATGTGAGCTCATCTTGGTGGCTCAGATGGTAAAGAATCGCCCTGCACTGCGGGAGATCTGGGTTCCATCCCTGAGTCAGGAAGATCCCCTGGAGAAGGGAATGGTAACCCACTCCAGTATTCTTGTGTGGAGAATCCCATGGACAGAGGAGCCTAGTGGGCTGCAGCCCATGGGGTTGCAACCAACTGAGCAACCAACACACAGAGACAGAGGACAGAGGACAGGTATCAGCGGTGGTTTCTGAGGGGGTTATTTTGATGAATTTCAAATCCAGTTATTACTGCTGCTTTCTTGTGGTTCACGATTAACTTAATCTGTGCAGAGGTGGACCACAGGACCATCCTAACTGGCATGGCACCTTTCAGGAGCTGGATCAAGACCGCCTGCTGTGGGCTCAGCCCTGGGTGTCGGACTCCCTTCTGATCTCCTGGCAGGGCGCCCTGCACCCTGCCCCCTCCCCACCCCCGCGAAAGCTGCACATCCCCTCATCAATCCAGCGTCCCCTGCTCCCGTGTCTTCTCTGCAGGCGTTCGTGTTTTGCTTTTCATGCTCAGACCTGGACTCAAGTCACTGAGACGGCTTTCTCCCACTGTCTGTCTCCTTGTAACTGACAAAGCCATTTGTATATGACCCTCGAAGGGGAAACAAAGACCGTCTTCAGGCCTTTCTGACTGTTCTGAATCCCATCTCCTGGTTCGTCCTTGAGGTTAGTTCCATCCTGACGAGGTGTTCACTGTGCTGGGAATCCACTCGGGATGTTTTCTCTGCCCCAACGTCATGTTACTTTGTTCTCAAATATCTCTGGCTCTAATCTGCTGGCTGGTTAGATTCAAGGTGTTCGTTATACATGACTTCGAGGTAGAAGGTTGTGTGGCTTTTTTGAGTTGAGCATGGAAGACCCATGGCTTGGCTTTGCTGAGATAGATCAGTAACTGGGATACGGACCCCAGTGTCCTTGTTCCTGGAAACATGGGTGTCTCTTCACCATAAAGTGTCTTTGCAGAGTTGAATTGATTCCACATTGTTAGTCTCTCAAGTATGTTATATTGTCATTTACTGTGTTTTTATGCTGCAGTGTATTTCTACATAATAAACTTGAGCAGAAAACTCCAAGAGGGCCATGTTGTGTTTATAATTGCCCATTTTTAAACTGTGACAGCTTGTGGAGGAATAAGAAAATGTTACATAGAGCTCTGTGTAACATTAACATTTATCATATCAGTTTATACATTTTCAACACCATGGATCCACGGCAGGTCCATTCATGGATGCTGAACCAGTGAGGTGGTTCCTTTTGATACAAAGTTTTCATCATCTCATGTTGGTTCTAATCCCCCCATTTCCCCACAGAAGCCTCCTGTTTATTTGTAAGTACCTTCAGTTTAGTTCCGTTCAGTCAGTTGTGTCCGACTCTTTGTGACCCCGTGGACTGCAGCACACCAGGCTTCCCTGTTGATCACCCACTCCCGGAGTTTACCCAAACTCATGTCCACTGAGTTGGTGACGCCATCCAGCCAGCTCATCCTCTGTGGTCCCCTTCTCCTGCCTTTAATCTTTCCCAGCGCCAGGGTTTTTTCCAATTAGTCAGTTCTTTGCATCATGTGGCCAAAGTATTGGAGTTTCCGTTTCAGCATCAGTCCTTCCAATGAACATTTAGGACTGATTTCCTTTTGGATTGACTGGTTTGATCTCCTTGCCATCCAAGGAACTCTCAAGAGTTTTCTCCAACACCACAGTTCAAAAGCAAGTACCTTACTAACAACATTACACTTCTCAAGAACAGATACCTGCTAACGTGCTTCCCAAGTCCTAACTGTATGTAGCTGTGTGTGAAAGTTAGTAGTGGTTTGCCCACTCCTGCTTACCCCAGATAATTGTCCATAGTTAATATTGTCCATCTGGAGAGGAAAGTCTATGCGTTTAAATGGTTACCTCCTGAGTTGTCAGAAACCTCCTGGGATGTGTCCATGAGGGCCGTGTGGATGGTGCTCTTCACTCACGAGGGAATAAAGCTGAGAACAGTCTCGGAAACACACAGGCGAGATCACTGCATGAGAGGAATTCATGTTCTCTCTCTGCACGATTTTCTATTTTACATAGAATCCAATCTCTTTCCTTGTAAATTGGTACAGACTTTTTTGAAGGTAGGATTTAGTAGCCTTTTGAATAGATACCTTTTAAAGGCCTTAGTGTCAAAACACAATGGGCATGAATGTGAGCAAACTCCAGGAGCTAGGGAAGGACAGAGGCACCTGGCTGCAGTCCGTGGGGCCGCGAAGAGTCGGACACGGCTGAGCAACTGAACAAGGAGATGTCAGGTTTAATTGTCACACAGAGCGTGTTGAGGAGACAATGGCAGTGTTTCCCTACAAGGTTAACTGCTTCCATGAACACAGGGTGAGAAGAAGTGATACCCTCGGGTATCTTGGGCCTTCCCTGGGGGATCGGATGGTAAAGAATCTGCCTGCAGTGCAGGAGACCCGGGTGCAATCACTGGGTGGGGAAGATCCCTGGAGAAGGAAATGGCAACCCACTCCAGTAGTCTTGCCTGGAAAATTCCATGGACAGAGGAGCCTGTAGGGTACAGTCNGGCCTTCCCTGGGGGATCGGATGGTAAAGAATCTGCCTGCAGTGCAGGAGACCCGGGTGCAATCACTGGGTGGGGAAGATCCCTGGAGAAGGAAATGGCAACCCACTCCAGTAGTCTTGCCTGGAAAATTCCATGGACAGAGGAGCCTGTAGGGTACAGTCCACGGGGTCGCAAAGAGTCGGACACGACTGAGCGACTCCACTTCTTCTTCTTTGGCATCTAAAGAGACAGGGTAGAAGCATCTTACGGTGGGCAGGAAATGAAGGGGAAGAAGGAAATAACGCATTCCTTGCCTTCTTTCCCATCAAGAAAACTGGGGTTGGAAACAGGATGCGAGAACGTCGGAAAGAAACTCCCTCGTGTGTGCCTTCTGTGCCCGGGCTTGCCCCGTCTGCTGTGGGGTCGTTGTCCTGGGTCTCCAGTGAGAGGGCAGGTGGGGTGAAACCACACCAGGCTGGAAGCGTCCCGAAGCACAGGAAGGAGCAGACTTCTCTCTCCAGGGAGCTCAGCCTGCTCTCAACTCAGAGGCACAGGGGTCCAGGGAACTGGAGGATCCTGGCTCTGGCTTAATAGGAGAGCTCCGTCCTCCTAGATCCTTGCCTCCCAATTCTCCTGCTGATGTTGCTTCATGTAGTCGTTCTCCTAGTAACTCCTCTCTACTTTGATTGCCTTTCCAGTTTAACAACTAAATAATTAAATATTCATCTCCCTTTATCAGCCTCTAATTACTAGATAGGTCTCGCTAACTGGTCCGCGTCAGTAGTGGTTTAGTCGCTCAGTCATGTCTGACTTTTGGCGACCCCATGGAGCCTGCCAGGCTCCTCTGTCCGTGGGGTTCTGCAGGCCAGAATACTGGAGTGCGCTGCCATTTCCTTCTCCAGGGGATCTTCCTGACCCAGGAAACCAACCCGGGTCACCTGCATGGCAGGCTGATTCTTTACCGAGTCAGCCACAAGGGAAGCCCCAGTACGTGTCAGACCAAGACCTACAGCAAACACCCGTTTGTCCCGTCGGTTTGGCTCCGCTCCAGTCCGTGGGAGCAGAGGGCAGCCTGCATTTTTGTGTGCAATTGTAGCCAAGAGGGAACGGAGCCTTCTTAAAAGTAACGAATACTGGGGGCCCTCAGCTTTATGCCTGACACTGAGCTAGAGTCTAGGAGTACACCAGGAAGTAAAAGCAGGGAGGGCCACAGAATTTGGTGGGGTGGCTAAGAGGAGTTGTTGTAACGGGACCGCCGAGCAGTTTCACAGGTTTATGGGAAATTATTACTATTCTAAGTGCACGAGGGCATATAACAGGGAAACCTGTCCTGGTCCAGGGAGTGGGCATATTTCTACAAGGAAGTAATTATCTTGGCATTAGCTCTAAGGGGTTGATGAGGAGGCCGATCATTCAAATGTGCAAAAGTCTGGGAGCTGAAGCTGAGAAAGACCCTGAATATGTGTAAAAGGTTTTGACTTCATTTAAACATCAGGTAAACGCCACTGGATGGTTTACAGCGGTTGTGTACGGATACATTTGTATTTTTATGAGAGCGATTTTCATTTGTACAGTCAGTGCGTGTGTGTCTGACTCTGCAACCCTGTGGACTGTAGCCCACGAGGCTCCTCTGTCCATGGCATTTCCCAGGCAAGAATACTGGAGGGAGTTGCCGTCTCCTCCTCCAGGGGCTCGCCTCAAGCCAGGGGTTGCGGCTCTGTCTCCTACTCTGGCAGGCAGATTCTTTACTGCCGCCCACCTAGGAAACCTGCACTCAGTGCCTAGTAACTGACAATCCTCTGCACACTTCTCTCTCTCTACTGGACGCTGGGGACACAGCAGCGACTGAGGCCCAGCCACTGCCTGCATGCAAGCAGTTTCATCCTTCAAGTATTTACAGCATCAACGTTGAGCATCTAACAGCAAATGAGATGCAGACAGTGTCTTTGCAGTTAAGGTGGAGAAAGCTAGAGTCTTTGTTTCAAATGGGATGAGGCCGGTTCACAGATTTGTCCTGCAATGCTTTGCACTCATGGCTAACGGAGGGGCCAACGTCACCGCAGACACCTGGGGTTTTCAGTGCTGGGAAACGAGAAAGGAACTGAAGGAATCCCAGCCCAGAGCTTCCTGCATCTCCAGCAGAAGTGCCGGTCAAGTGTCTCATTAATTTTTGCTAATTGGCGGTCGCTGAGAGAGGCGACAGTGAGCTGCGCTGCCTCCCTCTCCAGGAGGAGCACAGACACACACAATGTAACTGGCGGCGGCTGCTCTAGTGGGAGGGTAGCAATTACCCGCGGAGCCCTCCGTCTTAGCACTTCCACCAGAGCTGCACATTTAGGAGATGTGCTTGAAAAATAGTCTTTTCCAAGCGCTGTGTGAGCTAACTAGCGTTTATGAGGCTAGCAAGTCCCATGAGGGTGTAAAAAGAGGCAGGATTTGATACTCCATCATGTACCACTGGCCAAGTACTTTGATCAGTAGAAATACCCTAAAGACAAATAGTCCACAACCATGATCCCTCTGAAAGCCTTTCAAACCAGAAATGGATTATTATGGCTGTGAACTCCAGTTTTCCTGCAGACTTTCTCTGTTACATGGCCTGTAGTGACGACTTGAAACACAACGATTGCCTTCTGCGGCTCAGAAGAGAAGAGGGCTATTCCCAGAGCTTTGTCGCATCATTCATCTACCGTCTAGAACTCAGTACCGTGTCAAAGTGTCTTGGGCATTTCTTCCATCCTCATCTTTTCCTTGGAGCTTCCCTGGTGGCTCAGTGATAAAGAATTCACCTGCAATGCAGGAGATGCAGGTTTGATCCCTGGGCTGGGAAGATTCCCTAGAGGAGGAAATGGCAACCCACTCCAGTATTCTTGCCTAGAGAATATCCCAGGGACAGAGGAACCTGGCGGGCTACAGTCCATGGGGTCGCACAGAGCTGGAGGTGACTGATCACACATGCCTGTTTTCCTGCCTCTGGTTAAGTGTGCTGTATTTCATACATATTTCATTCTTATATTTATATTCTTACATAAATATTTCATTCTTATATTTCATGTTATAAGAGCTACCAGTGATCTGGAAACATTTATCACAGGGGCATTCATTCAACCAGTATTTATCAAAAGGCATAAGGAAATCCAAGATGGGACTAAGGAACTCTGTTAGGGGCTTTCTTGTTCTTCATTTAACCTCAATGAGGGAGAAGGAAAAAGAAGGAGGAAGAAGAAAGTCCCTGTCGTCCAGGGAAGAGGCTCCTCACCTGCACACCTGTTCTCCTCACCAGAGTCTTGTGGGAGTTTCAAAATCCTGCAGAATAATTGACATTTCAGACATCTAACGTGTGCTTGTGATTAAAAATCTGACCATTCCCTTAAGTCATTTTCCAGAAAGTGTTTATAAAGGAAGAGAGTCACAAATGGACACAAAACTAGTTCAATTTGATATTGAATATAGAATGTGCAGAAAAAAAAATAGTTCATTTTTTTCTAGAAGTACTGTAATATGTGGAGTATTGGACACATATTCCTTTATTTCAGTTACCTTTCTGCTGTCAAAGAGCTGTAATGAAAGATGAATTTTTCATTCCTTTTTGGCCTTCTACATTGTGCTATAGAGATTTGAGGGAAAGAGACTGAAATTTTAGAGTCAGAAAATTTGCATTTAATGTCAGCTTTTCCCTTTACTTGTTGTGGACTTTGGATAAAGCATTTAACTTCCAAAATTGTGAAAAGTGGGGATAGTAATAATAATAATGCTTGTGATACAAGTATTATCCATTTCTTAGAATTTTTAAGAATTACAATATTATATATATATTTTAAAAACATTTTTAACTCTAAAGATTTTTAGTTACTATTTTTATATAACATATTTATGTCTATAAAATTGCAGTCCTTTTTAATGCTACAGTGTTATAATGTTACAAGTGCAAAAGTTTAAAAATTAGCTTCCAAGTTGAAGGTCCAGATTCTTCCTACGTAAATCTCATTCTAGTCTAATATAGTAATGATAATCATTGGTTCCAAGCTCTTCAAACACAACTCTCATACTTTAAAAAGCTATTCCACTCCCCGAATAACCTGAAGTTTATTTTACCTGGTGGTCTCTTCCTTTGAAGGCCCATATTTATATCTGTACATTAAAGGAGTAAGAAATGCCTTTATGATTGCTGGTTTAGTTGTTTTAATAAATCAGACTTCTAAGTTATAAGGCTTCCCTGATAGCTCAGTTGGTAAAGAATCCGTCTGCAGTGCAGGGGATTCCGGTTTGATTCCTGGGTCAGGAAGATCCGCTGGAGAAGGGATAAGCTCCCCATTCCAGTGTTCTTGGGCTTCCCTTGTGGCTCAGCTGGTCAATAATCCGCCCACAATGTGGGAAACCTGGGTTTGATGCCTGGGTTGAGAAAATCCCCTGGAGAAAGGAAAGGCTACCTACTCCAGTATCCTGGCCTGGAGAATTTCATGGACTGTATAGTCCANCTGGAGAAGGGATAAGCTCCCCATTCCAGTGTTCTTGGGCTTCCCTTGTGGCTCAGCTGGTCAATAATCCGCCCACAATGTGGGAAACCTGGGTTTGATGCCTGGGTTGAGAAAATCCCCTGGAGAAAGGAAAGGCTACCTACTCCAGTATCCTGGCCTGGAGAATTTCATGGACTGTATAGTCCATGGACTCGCAAAGGGTCGGACATGACTGAGCAATTTTCACTTTCTTTTCAGTTTTCACTTTTTCTGTTACAGGTGGAAATCTGATTCGTACCAAGTATACATTGCATTTCATCACACCAAATATCCCATCGAACATAGGACTAAGAAAAAGTCACAAAGTATGACAAGTTATGGATTTCAGAAACTTTACAATGCAGTGGATGAAGTTGTCTTAGAGTCAAAGAAATCAGAGACGTGTGTGCATGTTACCCGTTACCACACACTGCTCATCATGCTGACTATACAGCGTTCACTCATGCGTGCACTAACTGATAGATACTGAGTAATCTTGTAACGTGGCTTGACGTCAGGTTAATGAAAACAGACTCAAGCCCGGCTTTCTAGAACTATTTGGTAAGGGTTACCCTCAGCGTGGAGCAGAGGAAGCCCTCTCTGAAAGAGTGGCGTGGAGCTGAGAGGCGGATGGCAAAATGATGCTCATTGGGAAGGAGACGGAGATTGTGGTTCACAGCTTGAATTGCTGATCATGATGGACTGGGCCCCCGTGGCTAGGAAACAGCCCTGGGACTGCTCATATTCCTTTTCTCCTTGCCTCTTGAAATCCCATCAGAGTTTTCTTCCAAATAGGATCGCTCTCCGTTTTCCATGTTGATCTGGACCAAAATGCATCTCTGTTTTCCTAGGGAAGTTACTCTAGGCCATTTCCTAAGCTCTGGCTGAAAATCCATTTCCTATACACTTATTATTAATGATTCTGCTTAAAGGGCTTATTTATTTCACATCTGTTCTATGAAAGTTGGCTGCCTACCTGACTTGAACTGGCGTGGTTTCTTTCTTTCTTTTTTCCATCCTTTTTTACTTAACATGGATGGTCTCACTCCTATATTTGAATTGTCTGCTCCTCTGTAAACATAGAAGGATATTACAAACTTCCTTGGTTGAAAAGCTACATTCTCACTGGGGTCCCTGAACGTATCATTTGGGATTCTCTAGAGAAAAAGGGTTTCTCTGGTGGCTCACACAGTCAAGAATCTGCCTGCAATGCCAGAGACCTGGGTTCGATCCCTGAGTTGGGAAAATCTCCTGGAGGAGGGCATGATAACCCACTCCAATATTCTTGCCTGGAGAATCCCCGTGGACAGAGGAGCCTGGAGGGCTACAGTCCATGGGGTCACAAAGAGCCAGACACAACTGAGCGACTAAGCACAGCCCAAAGAGATCTATGAGGAGTGTGTGTGTATGTATATGAACAGGAGAGAGAGATGGGTTCTAAAGAACTGGCTCACAATTATGAACGCTGGCAAGTCCAAAGTCTGCTGGACAGGCTGGCAGGCAGAAGACCAGGGAAGTGTTGATGTTGCAATCTTGAATCCACAGGCAGTCTCCTGGCAGAAATCTCTCTTCTTTGGGAACCTCAGTCTTTTCTCTCTTAAGATATTCAACTAATTTGATGTGACCCTGCCCCACCCCCATGTTATAGAACATCATCTACTTTGCCCAAAGTCTACGGAGTCGGAGGTTAATGTCATGTAACAAACACCTTCACAGTAACATCTGGACTGTATGGCCAAATACCTGGACCAAGCAGCTGACCAAGCAGACACGTAAAATTAACCACATTGCTGAGATCATCAAGTTCATGCAGAAGGCAGAAATAAGGATAAGGGAACACTTTCCACATGGCCTAAGCCCGCAGCCTGTACTTCCACCAGAGCTCATGGTGTTTCTAGGACCTGATCAGGTAGAACCGTGTAAAAACCACAAGGTCATGGACCACAGGACGCCTCTCACACTCCTGGTCCTGCAGGGCCCGCGCCAGGCATCTCCCTTGCCAGGAAGCGTTGCTCGTACCGCGCCTTAGACCCGCTCGTTCCTTCCCCTCAGTGCCCAGAGCGCCTCCCACCTTCTTTCCCTCAGGTTTTCCCTCTTAGCTGCTGTGCAGGAGAGGCTTCGACAAGGGCAGCATGTCGTTTTCCTCCTGTATCCTCCAGTGACTTTCACCCAAAAGGTGCTTAACAGATCATTTTAATTGGATTACAAAATCCCCTAAAAAGTCAAATTGAGTGTATCTGTTTATGTGTTTTGCAGTGAAGTAACATAACTCATCAGACTTTATTTTGGGGGCTCCAAAATCACTGCGCAGATGGTGACTGCAGCCATGAAATTAAAAGACACTTACTCCTTGGAAGAAAAGTTATGACCAACCT
>SJYX01005493.1:5531-98324 GCA_006410675.1 Oreotragus oreotragus
CAGGTTTGATCCCCAATCAGGGAACTATTAATATGTATATAGTGGCAGCGCCCCCCCCCCCCAAAAAAAAACCCAGCATGAATGGGGCAATTAATATGTTGTTGTTGACACCTAATATGAGAGCTAGTGTGATGTAGAGGGAACTCCTGTGGGTTCTGGGGCCACATAGACTGGCTGTAGATCCAGGGTCAGGCACTTAACTAGTGGTGTGTTCATAGCTAGCTGCTTAGTTTCTGAGCCTCAGTTTCCCCATCTGTAGAATGGGTGGTCCTTGGGCTGCTGCCAGGGTAGGTACCTGGCTCTAAAAGGCCAGGCTGCGGGGCAGATGAGGAAGGGAGGATGGCTCTCACAGCTGCTGGGGAGGTGCAGTGAGCCAAAGTCCTTTGCAGTGTTCCATCCTCTCACTGGGGGTTAGGGGCCTGTCATCTTTCATTATATCTGTCTTGCTGCTTTGTACAGAGAAAGTGCCCAATGAAGAGAAAGTGAAGTCCCTTAGTCATGTCCGACTCTGCAATCTCATGGACTGTAGCCCACCAGGCTCCTCTGTCCATGGAATTTTCCAGGCAAGAGTACCGGAGTGGGTTGCCANATTATATCTGTCTTGCTGCTTTGTACAGAGAAAGTGCCCAATGAAGAGAAAGTGAAGTCCCTTAGTCATGTCCGACTCTGCAATCTCATGGACTGTAGCCCACCAGGCTCCTCTGTCCATGGAATTTTCCAGGCAAGAGTACCGGAGTGGGTTGCCATTTCCTTCTCCAGGGGATCTTCCTGACCCAGGGATCGAACCTGGGTCTCCCACATTGCAGATATTTTACCATCTGAGTCACCTGGGAAGCCCAAAAAAGTGCAAAGTGGAAGCTGCTCAGCTGTGTCTGACTCTTTGCAGACACACGGACTATACAGTGCATGGAATTCTCCAGGCCAGAATACTGGAGCGGGTAGCCTTTCCCTTCTCCTGGGGATCATCCCAACCCAGGGATCGAACCCCGGTCTCCTGCACTGCAGGCGGATTCTTTACCAGCTGAGCTACCGGGGAAGCCATATTGAATCAAAGGGCTTCCCAGGTGGTGTGGCGGTAAAGAATCTGCCTCCAGTGCAGGAGACTCAAGCTTGATCCCTGGGTCAGGAAGATAACTTGGAGGATGAAATGGCATCCCACTCCAGTCTTCTTGCCTGGAGAATGCCACGGACAGAGGAGCCTGGCAGGCTACAGTTCATGGGGTCGCAAAGAGTTGGACACAACTGAGCACGCACAGCATATTGAATCAGTTGAGCAAATGTACACTCTAGAACATGGCCACAGGTTTCAACTTGTGAGAGGGATAATCAGACAGGGTGTCCAGGAACGCTTCTTGGAGCAGGGGAGGAATGAGTCAGGCCTTGAACACAGTTGGGGATTGAATAGGGAGACTGGAATCCCAGTCAGCTGGGCTCAGGCCAGGAGGCAGGAAAGAAGGCTGGAGGAGGTGTATGGACCCGCCTCGCTGGTGTGGGGAGGAGGGGGAGGCTGGAGAGTGAGGAGGGAGGGAGAGTGCCGCTCAGGAAGTCCCCGGGTCCCAGCTGAAGCACTGGGACTTGTGCGGGCCACTGGGCATGTAGGCCCAAGATGCTCGTCCTCGGGGCAGTCACGAAAGCAAGCCTGCCTTGGTTGCAGCCTTTCCTGCTGTGCCAGCTGCAGAGGCTCGGGGCCTGGAGGAGTGGCGCCCTGTACAGGCATCTGCCAGGTCCGAAGGGTGCCAGCGTGGGCAGTGAGGGCTGGATGCCCAGGGACTCTTGAGGTTCAACGCCCCCTGCTCTCTGAAGTCTCATCTGCCAGGAGAGGGAGGAGGGGTTTACAGGTTTGGAGGGACTGATCTAGGCCAACGCACTCTGCCCACTCCTCCATCAGATGGCCTCCTGGAACGAGAGAGATCTTGACTGTCTCCCTCCTCTCGGGGTGTGTGGTGAGGAGCCAGGAACCTGGACCAGGCACCTGGGCATCAGAGCACTGTCTGTCTAAACCACAGAGATCGGGGACTAGGGCTGAGTTGGGGACAGGGGTACGCTTGTTAGCAGGCAGCTCCCCAGACCCTGGCTGTGTAGGTGCCAGTCCATGGGCTTGCTGGAAGGACCGCAGTGCTTCTGACGGAAGTGGTCACTGACTATGCTTGGAACAAGAACCTGGACTCTCTGTGAATGGCGGAGGGAGGCCACTCCATGGCCAAACCGCAGGGGCCCCTGAGAAGGGGAACTGACATTTACTGCACACCCATTTTGGGCCAGGAACACACACACTATCTTATTTAATCTTTTTCAAGCCCCGAGTTAGATATTATTCTCTTGGGTATGGACCTGGGTTCAGTCCCTGGGTTGGGAAGATCCCCTGGAGAAGGAAATGGCAATCCACTCCAGTGTTCTTGCCTGNACTGCACACCCATTTTGGGCCAGGAACACACACACTATCTTATTTAATCTTTTTCAAGCCCCGAGTTAGATATTATTCTCTTGGGTATGGACCTGGGTTCAGTCCCTGGGTTGGGAAGATCCCCTGGAGAAGGAAATGGCAATCCACTCCAGTGTTCTTGCCTGGAGAATTCCACGGACAGAACAGTCCATGGGGTTGCAAAGAGCTGGACATGACTGAGCAACTAACTCTCCATTTTCAAGCTGAAACAGGGCTCAGAGAGGGTAAGTGACTCACCTAAAGTCACACAGCTACTAAGTGGCAGAGGCAGAAGTCTAACCTAGATCTGCCTGTTCCAAAACCTTTTATCATCACAAGAATGATTTTGATAACAATGAATATATAGACACATATATATGTATATACACTACATACGTCTGTATTAAATGATTTTTACATCATTGTTTTTTGAGCCATACCTATCAAACAATTCATTCCATTCAAGTATACAGATCCACAACCATTTATATTTTTTTTCTACATGCCCCCCATCCAGAGATGATTTTAGTAATAAGGAGCACTTTAAAATACACAAAATGTCTTTGCTTGTCCTCTCTCATCTAGTTTCCATTCTAATATCCTATGAGCAAATAAATCACCCTTATTTTACAGACAAGGAAACAGAGGCCCAGAGAGGTTGTGGCTTGCTACGAGACAGCTGACTGATGAACAGAGGGGACAGAATGAGTTGGAGCCCATGGACCCTAGGCTGGTTAGTGGTCATCCCACCCTCTACAGGCAAAGCAGGCTGGGGCTTCTTTTCCAGGTGGGGATGGGCAGGTGCCTGGGATACTCAAGAAGGGTATGTGTGTGAGGTCCGGCTGCTGGGTAAGGGCACCTCAAGCCTGGCCAGGGTGACGGGAGAGGGACTTGCTGACTGTTGTACCATCTAGGCTGCTTTCGGCTGCAAGTGCAGGAAACCCCTCACAATGGCTTAGGTCATAGAAACGTTTAATTATTTCACCAATGAAGAATCTGGAGAGGGCAGTTCCAGGCTTGGCTCAGCAATCCCATGATGGCTGTGTGAGAGCAACACGTGTCCTTTCAGTCTACTCTGCCATCTTTAGCATTGGCATTTTGGCCTTAAGTTGTCTTCTAGGTCACAAGGTGGCTGCTGATGCTCCAGGTCTCACGTCTTCACACAAAGCAGGAAAGATGGCAAAGAGGGCATTTCTCCACAGTGTTCTTTTTTTAGTCAGCAACCTCAGAAAATCTTGGCAGACTTCTTACATCTCATTGACCAGAGCTGAGTCACATGCTCATTCCTGGACTCTCACTGGCAAGGAGGAACAGGATGACCAAGGCTGGCACAGACCAAGCATAATTTATCCCCTAAGTTTGGGAGAGAGAGTCTGGCTTCAGACAGCAAGATGTCTAAACAATGTCCATTTTTTCTTTTTTCCTCCGGCTGGGCCAAATGACACGTGGGATTTTAGTTCCCCAACCAGAGATCAAACCTGCATCCCATGCATTGGAAGCACGCAGTTTTAACCCCTGGATTACTAGGGAAGTCTCAATGTCCATTTTAATAACACTAACAAAAATGGGACAGGCAGGTTGGAAGGTGATTTAGGGGAATTCTTTTTCAGTAGGAAACTGCCTGTCTCCTCCTGGATTGTGAGGGGGCTGGGTCTAGCATGGCCTGGGGTGGGGTCCAGTTTGGGGCAGGAGAGGAGGCTGCCATGGCAGGTGTGTGCCTGGAGGAGGTGGGCCCACCTGTGTCTGATGGCCTGGGAGCTCCCATCTCAGCAGCCAGCAGGATGCCTCAGGTGGGAGCCACTGGGTGCAGGCAGCCTTACCTTGCAGCGGATTCAACAAGGCTATTATTTGTTGGGCTTCCGTGGTGGCTCAGATGGTAAAGAATCCGCCTGCAATGCGGGAGACCTGGGTTTGATCCCTGGGTTGGGAAGATCCCCTGGAGAAGGGCATGGCAACCCATTCCATTATCCTTGTCTGGAGAATTCCATGGACAGGAGGAGCCTAGTGGGCTATAGTCCATGGGGTCACAAAGAGTCGAACGCGACTGAGTGACTAGGACACAGCACACGTTTGGCCCCTGTAATGGGGGAGAGAGTAGGTCTAGTATTCTCTTTCTTTTTCCCATGTGACTGTTCTGGCGATAGTTTTTTTTTTTTTTTTAAATATTTATTTATTTGGCCGTGCCAGGTCTTAGTCATGGCATGCAAGATCCGTTTCCCTGACCAGGGATCAAACCTGGGCCCCTCCATTGGGAGCTCGGAGTCTTAGCCACTGGGTCACCAGGGGAGTTCCGGGTCTAATGTTCCCGGCTCTTCCCCCTTCTTTGGGCCCTTGCCTTTGTGGCCATCCTACATCCTCACCACCTGACAGGGGCATGACTGGGGTGAAGGCTGTCAGGGCAAGAGAGGTGGAGGTGGAGGAGAGCGTGCGCAGGGATGGCTGCACCCGAGGGCACGGTGCAAGACCACCCTGGTTGTGGGCTGCGCAACCCACGGGCCAGTGCCGGCGCCAAGGCGCCCAGAGGCCCCCTGGAGTTGTGCAGGCTCATTCTGTAAGACTGACAAAGACCATACACACGGTCTGCAGTGTGAGGACACAGAGCACACAGGGGTTTGCCCTGGGCTTCGATTTGGGACAGTTGGGGACACCTGGGTAGCCCGCCAGGTGGGCAGGGGGAGTCTGCACGGAACAAGCCAACTGCCTTCTCCTCCACCCCTCCCCCAAGCTGGCTGCACCCTCAGGCTCTCCTCTTTTCCCCATCTGTCCTTTCGCCCTTCCCTGCCTCTCATCAGCTCCCCCCTTGCCTCCCTTCTCTTGCTTTTCTCTTCCACTGCCTGAGCTACCTTCACACCCGAGGAAAGGCTCTGCTGCTGGAACCCAGCTCCAGGGTCCACCAGTGTGAAAATCTGGATCATCTGGGGAAGGCCTGCCTGGCCTTGCTCCTTTTGTCCATGCCCCAGCACCCTTCCCTCCCACCTCCTGCTTTGGCATCAGCCGCTGCGCAGGAGGGGGCCAGCTTCATTTTAACTTCAGCCGAATCAAAGTCTCAGAGAGGGAGTGGGTATCACTGAGGATGAGGTGAGGCTCCTTCCTCCTTGAACCCTCTAGAATTCTCTCTCCATCTCAGGTCAGGGATGTGCCCTCAATTTCTCCATGACCCACAGATGGGCAGCTCGGTTCTTGGATAAATGCAGAGGAGGGAAGAGGAGGAGCAAAAAGGAGGCGAGGAGACATGGACGAGAATCCATGCAAATCTCCCCCCAGGGCTTAAGGAGGCTCTGGCGCTTGTGACTGCAAACCAGTAGAGGAAGAAGGACACACGGACGGGTTTCCCTGGTGGCTCTGAAGGTAAAGAATCCGCCTGCCATGCGGGGAGACCCGGCTTCGATCCCCGGGTCGGGAAGATCCCACGGAGAAGGAAATGGCAGTCCACTCCAGTATGCTTGCCTGGAGACTTCCACGGACAGAGGAGCCTGGCGGGCTACAGTCCATAGCGTTGAAGAGTTGGACCCGACTGAGCGATGAACACTTCGACTTTTTCAGGGTCATTTTTCTATAGGAAGAATGGCACAGGGCTGCCACGTGGCTCCTGGGTCCTTTCTGGCCTGCAAGCCCCCTTGGGAAATTGCGCGTGTGACCTCTGTTTGCCAGCCACGCCTGTGGCCGAGTGCTCCCTGGGCACCCACGCACTTGATCAAACGCCAGCGTGGCAGGGCAGTCCAGTTTTCAAGCTGGGATATTAGCTTTTTGCGTTTGCTTGTCTGGATTTCTTAGCATCTACTTTTGGACTGCTGATGGACAAAGGCAGATGTTTGGGCGACCTTGCAAAGAAGGCGCCTGGAGACAATAAAGCAGAACAGTAGTTAAAGGAGCAATAAAACGGAATTTTAGGTTCTGAGTCACCTCTCTTGAATCTGTGGATTTTGAAATGCTTTGCTGGAGACCTCTTTTTTTCCCCCTAAACCTGACAACAACAATCAATCACAGCAGTTTACAGTCACTGAGTGATTTTTATGTGCCAGTCACAAAGCTCACGTCATTCAACATAGAGACTATTATCGCCATTTTACAGATTGTAAAACTGAGGCCCAGGAAGGGGAAATGACTTGCCCCAAATTACAAAGCGAATAAGGCTTAGAGCCAGTATTTGAATGCAGCCAAGGCAACTCCAATGGAGAAGGCGATGGCACCCCACTGCAGTACTCTTGCCTGGAAAATCCCATGGGCTGAGGAGCCTGGTAGGCTGCAGTCCATGGGGTCGCGAAGAGTCGGACACGACTGAGCGACTTCACTTTCACTTTTCACGTTCATGCATTGGAGAAGGAAATGGCAACCCACTCCAGTGTTCTTGCCTGGAGAATCCCAGGGACGGGGGAGCCTGGTGGGCTGCCGTCTGTGGGGTCGCACAGAGTCAGACACGACTGAAGCGACTTAGCAGCAGCAGCAGCAGCAAGGCAACTCCAAACGCAGGTGCATTGTCGCTTCCCAGAAAGCTTAGTGCCGCTCAGATCAGGAATTCTGCTTGGAGAAGGCCGGTGATGTGCCAAGGTTGGCTGCCAGGGTTGGGCTTGAAGGGGAAGAGCTAGAGGTCTTTTAAAAGTTGCCCTCAGCCCCCACGCTGGGTGTTCTTGATCCAGGGGGCCTGCTGCCTGGTGGATGGAGCGAGGAGGGCCCCTGAACCTTCCCCCAGGCTCACAGCTCTCCCACTGCCTTCCCTCCTTCATCCTGCTCCTGTATGGGCCCAGCCCTGAGCAGAGGTGACTGGTGGTTATTCCAACTTCCTGGACTAGGAAACAGGACTTGTCCAGGGTCCCCCAGTCCAGGAATGACAGAAACCCAGCATCACCTGCTCACATTCACTCTCCTGCAAGTGCTCTGCTGGAGCCCACCTCCCCTGCTCAGGACACTTACTACCCTTGGGGAGGTCTGCAGGGAGGTTCTCCACAAAAAGAATCTTTTTTTTTTTTTNTAATATTTATTTATTTGGCCGTGCCAGGTCTTAGTCATGGCATGCAAGATCCGTTTCCCTGACCAGGGATCAAACCTGGGCCCCTCCATTGGGAGCTCGGAGTCTTAGCCACTGGGTCACCAGGGGAGTTCCGGGTCTAATGTTCCCGGCTCTTCCCCCTTCTTTGGGCCCTTGCCTTTGTGGCCATCCTACATCCTCACCACCTGACAGGGGCATGACTGGGGTGAAGGCTGTCAGGGCAAGAGAGGTGGAGGTGGAGGAGAGCGTGCGCAGGGATGGCTGCACCCGAGGGCACGGTGCAAGACCACCCTGGTTGTGGGCTGCGCAACCCACGGGCCAGTGCCGGCGCCAAGGCGCCCAGAGGCCCCCTGGAGTTGTGCAGGCTCATTCTGTAAGACTGACAAAGACCATACACACGGTCTGCAGTGTGAGGACACAGAGCACACAGGGGTTTGCCCTGGGCTTCGATTTGGGACAGTTGGGGACACCTGGGTAGCCCGCCAGGTGGGCAGGGGGAGTCTGCACGGAACAAGCCAACTGCCTTCTCCTCCACCCCTCCCCCAAGCTGGCTGCACCCTCAGGCTCCCCTCTTTTCCCCATCTGTCCTTTCGCCCTTCCCTGCCTCTCATCAGCTCCCCCCTTGCCTCCCTTCTCTTGCTTTTCTCTTCCACTGCCTGAGCTACCTTCACACCCGAGGAAAGGCTCTGCTGCTGGAACCCAGCTCCAGGGTCCACCAGTGTGAAAATCTGGATCATCTGGGGAAGGCCTGCCTGGCCTTGCTCCTTTTGTCCATGCCCCAGCACCCTTCCCTCCCACCTCCTGCTTTGGCATCAGCCGCTGCGCAGGAGGGGGCCAGCTTCATTTTAACTTCAGCCGAATCAAAGTCTCAGAGAGGGAGTGGGTATCACTGAGGATGAGGTGAGGCTCCTTCCTCCTTGAACCCTCTAGAATTCTCTCTCCATCTCAGGTCAGGGATGTGCCCTCAATTTCTCCATGACCCACAGATGGGCAGCTCGGTTCTTGGATAAATGCAGAGGAGGGAAGAGGAGGAGCAAAAAGGAGGCGAGGAGACATGGACGAGAATCCATGCAAATCTCTCCCCAGGGCTTAAGGAGGCTCTGGCGCTTGTGACTGCAAACCAGTAGAGGAAGAAGGACACACGGACGGGTTTCCCTGGTGGCTCTGAAGGTAAAGAATCCGCCTGCCATGCGGGGAGACCCGGCTTCGATCCCCGGGTCGGGAAGATCCCACGGAGAAGGAAATGGCAGTCCACTCCAGTATGCTTGCCTGGAGACTTCCACGGACAGAGGAGCCTGGCGGGCTACAGTCCATAGCGTTGAAGAGTTGGACCCGACTGAGCGATGAACACTTCGACTTTTTCAGGGTCATTTTTCTATAGGAAGAATGGCACAGGGCTGCCACGTGGCTCCTGGGTCCTTTCTGGCCTGCAAGCCCCCTTGGGAAATTGCGCGTGTGACCTCTGTTTGCCAGCCACGCCTGTGGCCGAGTGCTCCCTGGGCACCCACGCACTTGATCAAACGCCAGCGTTGCAGGGCAGTCCAGTTTTCAAGCTGGGATATTAGCTTTTTGCGTTTGCTTGTCTGGATTTCTTAGCATCTACTTTTGGACTGCTGATGGACAAAGGCAGATGTTTGGGCGACCTTGCAAAGAAGGCGCCTGGAGACAATAAAGCAGAACAGTAGTTAAAGGAGCAATAAAACGGAATTTTAGGTTCTGAGTCACCTCTCTTGAATCTGTGGATTTTGAAATGCTTTGCTGGAGACCTCTTTTTTTCCCCCTAAACCTGACAACAACAATCAATCACAGCAGTTTACAGTCACTGAGTGATTTTTATGTGCCAGTCACAAAGCTCACGTCATTCAACATAGAGACTATTATCGCCATTTTACAGATTGTAAAACTGAGGCCCAGGAAGGGGAAATGACTTGCCCCAAATTACAAAGCGAATAAGGCTTAGAGCCAGTATTTGAATGCAGCCAAGGCAACTCCAATGGAGAAGGCGATGGCACCCCACTGCAGTACTCTTGCCTGGAAAATCCCATGGGCTGAGGAGCCTGGTAGGCTGCAGTCCATGGGGTCGCGAAGAGTCGGACACGACTGAGCGACTTCACTTTCACTTTTCACGTTCATGCATTGGAGAAGGAAATGGCAACCCACTCCAGTGTTCTTGCCTGGAGAATCCCAGGGACGGGGGAGCCTGGTGGGCTGCCGTCTGTGGGGTCGCACAGAGTCAGACACGACTGAAGCGACTTAGCAGCAGCAGCAGCAGCAAGGCAACTCCAAACGCAGGTGCATTGTCGCTTCCCAGAAAGCTTAGTGCCGCTCAGATCAGGAATTCTGCTTGGAGAAGGCCGGTGATGTGCCAAGGTTGGCTGCCAGGGTTGGGCTTGAAGGGGAAGAGCTAGAGGTCTTTTAAAAGTTGCCCTCAGCCCCCACGCTGGGTGTTCTTGATCCAGGGGGCCTGCTGCCTGGTGGATGGAGCGAGGAGGGCCCCTGAACCTTCCCCCAGGCTCACAGCTCTCCCACTGCCTTCCCTCCTTCATCCTGCTCCTGTATGGGCCCAGCCCTGAGCAGAGGTGACTGGTGGTTATTCCAACTTCCTGGACTAGGAAACAGGACTTGTCCAGGGTCCCCCAGTCCAGGAATGACAGAAACCCAGCATCACCTGCTCACATTCACTCTCCTGCAAGTGCTCTGCTGGAGCCCACCTCCCCTGCTCAGGACACTTACTACCCTTGGGGAGGTCTGCAGGGAGGTTCTCCACAAAAAGAATCTTTTTTTTTTTTTTAAAGAAATGTTTATGTATTTATCTATTTATTGAGGCCACGCCGAATGGCATGTGGGATTTAGTTCCTCCACCAGGGACTGAACCTGTACCCCCTGCAGTGGAAGTGGACCATAGGACCTCCAAGGAAGTCCTGGAAAGAATCTCTTAAAAAGGCAAAGGCCAAGGGAAGGCAGGATGGCTGGGGTTGGGGAGAGCCTCCCCAAATCGGTGGCCTGCTCTTTCTTCCTTGTGGCGGCTCGTAACTCACATCTGGGTCAGGATTGCTGGTGTCATCCCGTGGCCCCCTTCCAGGAACAGTGGGTGGAGTTACTCTGATGTTTTTCTGAATTCAAAGAATCTCTCCAGCCCCTTAGAACTCACGGATGGCCTTGTCTTGGCCCTGGAGCGGCCAGGCTGTGTTTTCCCGGCCTTTGGCGAGTGGTGGGATTCCCTGGGTCACTTTTCTGCTGCTCATCTTTGCTTCCCTTTCCTGTCTCCGCTCACTCGACCCAGCAGTCCCAACCCCACTCCTGCCCTGATGTACCAGAGGTGCATTCTTGGAGGCTCTGCATTTTGCTCTCCCTGCAGGGGCCCTGTAGTTTTGATAGTTTGCGATGTCTCAGGTAGAACTCCCTGCTCTAGCCCTAGCATCCTGGCTGGCACCTGGCATGGCCAATCCCCGTCTCCCAGCCCACAGCTGCAAGATGAAGCATGCCAAAGGGAACAGAGGGGTGGTTGTAATAAGGCCTGGCAGCCCAGGCCCCTCCTCTCTCAGGAGGCCCCCTCCTCTCTCAGGAGGCCCCTTCCTCTCTCGGGAGGCCCCCTCCTCTCCCAGCTCTTCCCAGGACTCTGCTGCTGCTGCTAAGTCGCTTCAGTCATGTCCGACTCTGTGCAACCCCATAGACAGCAGCCCACCAGTCCCTGGGATTCTCCAAGCAAGAACACTGGAGTGGGTCACCATTTCCTCCTCCAATGCATGAAAGTGAAAAGTGAAAGTGAAGTCGCTCAGTCGTGTCTGACTCTTAGCGACCCCATGGACTGCAGCCTACCAGGCTCCTCGGTCCATGGGGTTTTCCAGGCAAGAGTGCTGAAGAGTGCCAAAGAGTGAGCCTCCAGCAGTCTTAAGGTAGAAACAGGAAAGGGGAAACTCAAGTGAGAAACAAATAGAAAAAGGAATGTGTGCTGTGCTAAGTGACCTCAGTCGTGTCCGACCCTTCGTGACCCCAGGCTCCTCTGTCCATAGGAGTCTCCAGGCAAGAATACTGGAGTGGGTTGCCATGCCCTCCTCCAGGGGATCTTACCAGCCCAGGGATCAAATCTGCATCTCTTACGTCTCCTGCATTGGCAGGTGGGTTCTTTACCACTAGCACCACCTGGGAAACCCAGAAAAACAGAAGAGCAGCCACTATCTGTTGAACGCCCTGTGCTAGGCAATTCACCTAAGTTCTCTTGGTTGCTCTCCACAGCGGCTGTCTGCAGGAGATGCTGCTACTCTCCTGCAGAAGAGGAGACAGAGGTTTACCGTGGGCCACTGGCTTGCCCAAGGCCCCATGGCCCAGTAATAGCAACACTGGTAACATCTCTATCCCAATGAGTCCTTTTTTTTTTTTTTTAATCTCTAGACCAGGCTTTTCTCATAAAGTTCCAGACCCTCATATGAAACTCTGTCCATGGCTGCAGTCTGACCAATCAATGGATCCTTCTCCCTGCACAATGACTGTGACACAAAAGGGGTCAATGAGGGCCCTTGAGAAGGAGAAGCTCTTTTTCCTCTGCAATTGCCAGCAGGAAGGAGGTTGTAAGCCTTTAGCCTCCCGGGGATGCCACATAGCATCTTAGAATGAAGTTGGTGTGGAGTGAAGCAGGGCTGAGAGGAGGGCTGAGTCCTCATGGTGCTGTCTGAGCCTGGATCCAACTATGCCTGAAGCTGGAACCCCTGGTTTTTTTTTTTTTTTTTTTTTTAGTCCAGTGAGGCAATAAATTTCCAATGCTGGCTTAAGCCAGTTTAAACTAGGTGGCTGCCACTGGCAACCAAAATCCTCTAATACAATTGCCAGGACTTGGCCTAATTTCCATTTAAGTGATTTTGTTAGATGTGTCCTTTGGAAGCACCATTACAAGTGCCTTAGAGTCAGTCTTGCCCCCCAAATGGGCTCTGCCCTTTATACCTAGCTGTGTGCTCCCTAGCCTAGTACACAGAGGTATTTTATTCAGATTACATTTTTTTCCTACTGTTTTTAAAAGTAATAATAATTTTGAGTTCTAGACTAACAGCCAGGAGTCACCTTCTCTCTCGCCTGTTCTGATCTAGTCTTGTATTTAGTTCTCTTCAAGCCCCTCCCAAACTTTGCAGCCCCTCCATCTCTCTGGTTCCTGTTGCCTTTGGTGGTGAGTGGTAGGTTTTGAGTTCTCAGAAAGCTCTTTTCCGTTGGTGCTCCCAGGAATAATGTAGGAGCACAGGTTCTAGGGACTGGGACACTTTTGTCTGCCCAGCTTCTAGCCCTCTGCCCTGTGAGCATCGCCTGGGAAAGATGCTTGGGGGCCTTAAGCCATCAGCTGGTGGTTCAGCCTCCCAGATTTCTGCTTCATCCAGTGAAGAGTATAGACCAAGCATTGAAGATGCAAGCTCAGCTGGATTGCAGTTCTCTGCACCTAGGGTGGGTTTGGCAGTCTAGACAGTTCTCTATAAAAAAGCGTTGGCTTGGTTTTGGGCGACTGTTAGAACTTGGGTGAAGTTCCTACTTTATCAGACACCGCTTATTTCCCAGAAAACGATCCCCTCTCCCTCCATTTTAGCAACAGGAAAACTGAGGCAAAACCCCCAAGACTGACCTCCTCGAAACCATAATTGAGCATCTGACCTTTGGACTTGGAATCCCACGCTGAGCAGTTCTGCACCACGTAATTCCTCCTGCTGCTTTATTTGGTTCCTTCCCTTCCGAGCCAGGGGGAAACACAGCTGCTGAAGCTTTGGGGGAGGATGTCATGCTTATTAGGACCGCGGCTCCCCAGGCAAACGGTTCAGCGGGTGAACTCCTGACCCTTGGGCTGCTGCAGGAAGTGTGACGTAGCGACTCCGGCTGGATTCTCAAGTCGGCGGAGAGAGGCAACAAGCCGGACTGAATTCTTCTGTCCAGGAGGTTAAAAGTCTGTAAGGGAATGATAGAGCTAAAAGGGCTGATGCGCTGCGCTCGGCTCCCCGAGGAGTCGGCCCCGCTGGAAGGCCCTCTGAGCATCCGCGCGCCTGCTGCTGGGACGGTCCCGGCAGGATTTGGTGGGGCCCTCAGGGGCTGCAGGTGTGGGCGCTGGGCCTCCAGGCCGCAGCTGGATGCCTGCAGTCTCCCTGCACTGCCGGGAGCTTTCACAGCTGGGAGTCTTGGCCAGAGCAGGTGGTGGGCTGCAAAGATGGGGTGAGGGGATACACCTGTCCCTTCTCTGGGGGCTGCAAGTTCTCTTCCGAAACCCAGCTTTTGGTTGGGGACTCTCCTTTCGGAAGGCAGGGAGTACCTTGGAGGGCGGGGGATCATCCGACAGAACGGTGGGCCCCAGATGCAGGAATCGTGGTTGTAAAGTATGCCCAACTTCCTTTCACATTTCTCCCAAGTGTGTATTAAGCTCTTTAGATTTTTTGCTGCCCAGAGAATATTCCCCTTTCTTTTTGGTAACAGGATCTTGATTTTCCTGTGAGGAAATCTCAGCCCACATGATTAAGGTGGGGCTGGCCTCAGTTTCCTGGTTCCTCCGTTGGGTGTACAGCTCACTCGGGTCACGGCACCATACCCTGCTTCAGCCTGGCCAATCAGAGCACCATACCCTGCTTCAGCCTGGCCAATCAGAGCACCATACCCTGCTTCAGCCTGGCCAATCAGGGCACCATACCCTGCTTCAGCCTGGCCAATCAGATCAGCATATTCTGCTGACTATAGGGGTGTCTGCGTCCCAGGCTAGACGTACAGGGCATGTATTAGTCAGGATAGACCAAGTTAAGCTGCAAAAACAAACCCTCAGAATCTCTTTACAACAAAAGTTTTTTTTTTGTTGTTGTTTGTTTTGTTTTGAGTACCTCTAAACTATTGAAAAGAGAAGCTTTCTCTTCCTCCTGAAGTTGCTCAGCTGTAGGATCCATGTCTAGGGAGCCAGCCTTGGAATGACACCATCAGGGAGGAACCCGGAGAACGGTGGATTCCTGATAATATTATCTGAGCACCTGGATCCAGCCATGCCTACATTGCATTGCATGAGTCAGTGCACTTCCCCTGTGTTTTTTCTCCTTGACGCCTTCCCTCCCCCTTCCTACTTTTTCTTGTCTTTTTGGGCTTAAGCTACTTTGAATTAGATTGCTGTTGCTTGCAACCAAAAAAATTCTAATATATTCTCAGTTTCTCTTAGTAGCTGGTTCAAAACTCACCTTCTCTAAGAAGCCCTCCCAGATTAATGGTTCTTCTCTCTGATTTACTTATTTTTTTCAATGCCCCCTCAGGATTTATGACTTTTGTGTTCATAGCATCATTTTGTCCTTATATTGTCATTTTCTCATGAAGTTCTTTTTTAATCTCCTTAAATATATTATTTTCAAGTGTAGTCAAAGACAGAGATATTCTTCTGAGTATCCTGCATTGTGCTGGGATCGAGTGAGAGTCAGTCATTTTAAAATAACAATGTGAAAAAAAATAATAAAATAACAGTGTGTGCTCAGTTGCTCACTCATGCCCAACTCTTTGCAACCCTGTGGACTGTATCCCATCAGGCTCCTCTGTGAATGCTGGAGTAGGTTGCCATTTCCTACTCCAGGGGATCTTCCCTATCCAGTGATCAAACCTGCATCTCCTACACTGGCAGGTGATTCTTTACTGCTGAGCCAGTAACGATAGAAGATTAGAATTGAGTCAGAGATGAAATGAATGCATTGGGAGGGTCCATTCAAACTGGAGGTGGCCAAGAAGAGGTCATGAATAAGCAAGATGTTGTTCTGAGTGTTGGTACAGAGTCCTGGGGCTTGGCCAAGCCACCTGCTTGGCTGTGATGATTTGGAGGAGAAGGTCCTTATGAGCAGGTGGACAGGAGGGAGGTGGCCAAGCATGTGCTGCTTCCTGAATTGCCTCTGGGGCTTCCCTGTCCTCTCATGCCCAAACATTCGGAGTTGCCTCAATTGCAGACTCTGGCATCAGCTCCGTGACTGATTAAGGAGAGTGAAAATTTCCTCTAAGTTCTCTCTGGCTGAATCAGCATTATGTCACCTCATTCTGACCTACCTTCCAGCAAGCCTATCTCTTGTCATATTTCCTGATGACCAAGCCTCAAGGCTCTACTTGGATCCTTCATTTGACAGTAGTCTTCTTCTTGTGACCTGAGTCTTTGCAGGACTGAGCCCTGTCCCTGAGCCCTGGGCTGGGTCCCTTCTGCTGGCCTCTGCACACTCTGCCCCGCCCTTCCTGACTACCTGACACTTTCCTGTTGGGCCATCTGGGCTCTGCACTTTGACTGGTCCCCATGAGCCTGTTGTGTCCAGAAAGACCTGGTTGGATGGGTGCTGGGGGCAGTAAGCTCCCGCCCTCTGCCAAATCTCCTTCATCTCCCTGAGAGCCATCTTATTCTCCCCTGAGAGCTGGGGTGCAGGGAGAGGAAACGGTTGCCCCAAGGTCACTTGGAGGGTCTGCAGTTTTCATCCAGAAACACTGGTTAAACATTTTGGGATTCTTGGAAGGGATGCAGTAGAGAACTCATGTTAGATCAGCGCAGACGGACCTTCCCTTCTGGTTTTGGAGAAATTGGAAGGGAAAGGCTTGGAATTATATATGCTCAGGCTCGTGGCCTGGGCTTGACAAAAGCCCTTTCAGGATGGAAATAACTCACGGCTCCCAGCTCTGCCACCCATCTCCAGGACCAGCAGCGCTTTTTCTTTGTCTGCAAACTGCTGCGCTGGTGTTTGCTGAAGAGGCTCTTGCCTGCTGACTGTGTACTCTTTCAGCTCTGCAGAAGGCAACTTCCTAGGAAACAGGACCTCTCATCCCACCGGGCCTCCCTGTTGTTTATCTTGTCTTCAGATGAGTCATGGCATCTTGTGACTTATTGACAGGCCTGATGTGACTCTGCAGAGAATCCAAAAGCTTCGGGTGGCCGCCCAGACCCCTTGGAGGAGTGCCTGTGTCATGGAGGAGAGAAACCAGGACTCTGTCTTGGGGATTCCTGAGGTCAAGTCCTAGCCTCTCCAGATAGGACCTGCAGGAAGTTACTCAACCTCTGGGAGTCTGTTTATCTGTAAAGGAGGAATAACAGTTTCTACCTTTCTGGGGTCTTGTGCGATTTTTATCTTTTTAAAAGCTGTTCTAAATGTGGAAGGCTAGGAAAGGTTTCAGAGCTTGGGGCTATCTGAAAGGTTGTCATTGGGGAGTTACTTGGCCCTCAGGTGGATTCTTGCCCCGGCGTGCACCACCCAATACCTTCATTCCATATATCACCTCCTCAGTGTTCCCTCTGGGCCCCCTCCGGCTCCCTTGCTGTGGTGGGAAGACTGAGGCGGTGGTTATATATCAGGTGTTTTCTGCTGCCTACCCAGCACCGATGCCGCCTACAGTACAGTAATGCAGCAGAACTGTTCTTCACTGTGTCTGTTGATTGCTCCTGCTACTTTTTTTGTTCAAATTTTTATCTTTAAATCAAAGTGATACCTATATATAGTTAAAAAATTTAAACATGGGTCCTAATGACAGAGATTACCCTCTTCCATGGTTGGCACATGGCTATTCAGATTAGAGAAGATTTTTTCCAGCCTCCCTTGCAGCTAGGAGTGACCATGGGACTCAGTTCTGACCCGTGAGATTTAAACAGAAGTGTTGTGGGGTTGCTTTGGGGAAATAGGCACCTTTTTTTTCATCTTTATCTCTTTTTTCCATCCCACTGGTTGAAATGTGGATTTGATGGCTGGAGCTGGAGCAGCCATATTGGAGCATAAGGTGGTCTTGAAACTGGAGCCAGTGTTTGGTATAGCAGTGAGAAAAAGAAGCCTGAATCTTTGAGACTTTTGTGGAGCAGTCATAGGTTGCCTATCTCTAGACTTTTACATTTCCGTTTTAATTAAGGGATGTTGTTTCGGGTTCCTGTTTCTTTTTTGCCAAACTTAATTCTAGCAGATTCAAATGATCTGGCCCACACCTCCCCACCACTGAATGCTACTCCCCAGAGACAACCACTTGCTGCTCTCCAGCTATTTCTTCTTGTATTTACATTTACAAGCCTCACTGCTGCCTATCTCTAGACTTTTACATTTCCGTTTTAATTAAGGGATGTTGTTTCGGGTTCCTGTTTCTTTTTTGCCAAACTTAATTCTAGCAGATTCAAATGATCTGGCCCACACCTCCCCACCACTGAATGCTACTCCCCAGAGACAACCACTTGCTGCTCTCCAGCTATTTCTTCTTGTATTTACATTTACAAGCCTCACTGCTGAACACACCTCACTGCTGTTTCTTGTTTAGTTGTATATTTGATTTTACACATGATCTGTTGACTTCTTTCTATAAAATATTAGGATTTGTCTCTCTTTACTCACCCCCAACCCACTGCAATACATAAACGCTGCTCTTCTGCTGATCCTGCCAATAGAGATTTCTGGTTGAACCCATATATAGTATATTTCTCTATTAGAACTGTGTTCACAGTTCACAGCCAAACTAGGTCCATATTACAGGGGGTGTCCTATGGTAACATTTTCTTTTTTAATATGTTTTTATTTTTCATGAAATTAATAATTTTAAAATTTATTTCATTTTCTTTTTTTCCCCCAGTACTTTTTTGGGGAATAAGTTAACACATAATAAAGTGTATTTTAAGTTCCCCGATTAATGACTTTTAAATTCAATATGCCTGTGACACCAGGACATATCTGTCATCCTAGAAGTTTCCTTTTGTCCTTGCCAGTTAATATCTGTCAGTCTTGATCCCCTAGAAATAATACTATTTTGAATTCTCACCCCGTAGATTAGTATTTCCCAGGTGTGCACTTCTGTAAGTAAACGTTTCTGTCTTCTCTGTATTCTTCCCTGTCTCCTTCCTCTCTTCGTGTTTTGAAGAGTCGCCCACACGGTTGTGCGTGTCACTCATTCCTTTCGACTGCCAGCTCGTATTCCTTGGATGGAAGAATCGTGCTTGGTTTATCCGTCTCCAGTTGGATGGACATTAGGGCTGGTTCCAGTTTTTGGCTATTACGCATAAAGTTACTCAACATTCTTGTACTAGTATTATTGTGGTTCTGTTTGTGTTCATTCCTCTGGATGTATTCCTAGGAGTGGGATTTCTGGGACATAGGATGGGCATATGTTTAACTTTCTAAGAAACTGCCAAAGAGTTTCCCAAAGTGTTTGGACCACTGGTACCGCACTAGCAACGTATGAGAGAGCCAGTTTCTTCATTGCCTCTCTCGTGCTTGGGACTCTGTTATTCTTTGCTTGATCTATTCTGCTGGGTAGAGGGCGATGATCATAGGCGTTTTAATTTGTATCTTCCTATTGACTGATGGTGTCGAGGCCTTTTTCACGTGCTTATGGGCTATTTGGAGATCTTCTCTGTGAAATGCCCATTCAATCTTTCTCTTATTTTGGTTTGCTTAGTCTCCTGTAAGTAATTTAACCATCACTAACTTAGCCCTCCGGACCTCTGGCCAGACCATGAAGTGATCCTCTGCAGTCCCCACAGTCCTCTGCTCCCAGGGGGGCTGGTTGCTTAACTGTCAGCCTGGGATTTTTTTTTTTTTTGGCATGCCATGTGGCATGTGGGATCTTAATTCCCAGACCAGGGAATTGAACCCCCAGCCCCTGGAGTGGCAGCACGGTGACTGGGCTGCCAGGGAAGTCCTTGGATTCTTCTTACCATCATCCTGGGAAGCCCCTTCCCTCTCTCCTGGGCTAGGTCTCTGCTTCCTGGATCTGATTATGTCTTTGTTCTAATTTTACTCCCTCATTTTGGCAGCATGCAGCTTCAGGAGCTTCCTGTGAAAGGATATTTCAGAAGGAAAATTTTTGAGACCTGGCATGTTTGAAAAATATCTGGATTGTACTCCACTTAATTGATAATCTGACTAGGGACAGAGTTACTTTCCCGCAGGATGCTGAAGCATGGCTCCTTTGTTGTCTGGCTTCCAAAGTTGCTGGTGAGGAGTCTGAGCCCTTACGGATTCTTTTTTTAAAAACCTCTTTATTCTGTACTGGGGTATAGGCGATTAACAATGTGATAATTTCAGCTGAACAGCAAAGGGGCTCAGCCACGCATATACATGTATCCATTCTCCCCCAAACTCCGCTTGCATCCAGGCTGGCACGTAACATTGAGCAGGGTTCCCTGTGCTGTACAGCAGGTTAGTGTTGGTTATCCATTTTAAGTGTAGCAGTGTGTACATGTTGATCTTGATTCCTCGTAAGTCTTTTCCACTCTTTGGAAGCATTTGGGCTTTCCCCCTTTACCCTTAGGAATTTTGAACTTTCACAGGGATGCATATTATTGGGGAGTTTTTCATTCACTGTCTTGGGTCCTCATTAGGCCTCTTCAGTCTGAAAGCTCTTGTGCTTCAATTCTGTACTATTTCTTAGATAATTTTCCCCCTACCATTTTCTCATTCCCTTATTCTGGAAGTCCTTCTGATGGGATAAATCTCCTAGACTGATCTTCTTTCTCTTCCATAATTAGTCTCTTTCTGAAGGAGTTTCTTAAATTTACCTCCCAGTTGTTTTATTGATTCTTTTTCATTTTTCTCTGTTATATTTTAATTACCCAGAGCTCTTTTTAGATGTTCTAAATGTTCCTCTTTTCATCCCCCTAGGAAATGGAATGGCCATGAATGGCTGAGATGCATCCATGAGTGCAGGCAAGAGGTCTGCAGAAGCCAGTCTGGTCAAGTACATGAGGGAAGCAGGTAGGGAGTAAGACGGTAGGGAGTGATAAGAACTGTGGTGAGCTGGAATGTGGGCGCAGGACTGATGGATATTATTTTTTAAATTTATTTGGACGTGTCGAGTCTTTTTGGTTGTGGTGAGCAGGGTCTGCCTTGCAGTGCTTGGGCTTGGTTGCCCTTGGCATGTGGGATTTTAGTTCCCTGCTCAGGGGTCAAACCCGTGTCCCCTACACTGGAAGGTGGAATTTTAACTACTGGACCTCCAGGGAAGCCTCAGGACGGGTGGATGTTATTATTTTTGAAGGGAAGCTGGAAATTTGGATTTTGGTGGCTCCTCTGTGTGGCAACTAATTTAACTTAAAAAAAAAAAAAATCAGTGTGTGAGTCAAACAAAACCTCAGGCTGTATGTAACCTGTGAGTCATCACTTTGCGAACTTCTAGTGGGGGCCTTCTAGTTTGCCAATCCGTGTTACCTTAATTCTTGTACTTGTTTTGGTTATCAAAGGGCTTACCAAAGGGCTGGTAGGACCTCTTTCAAGAATTGAATGCTCTGTTAAAGGATTTATTTTTGTTGTTTTAATTAAAAAATTTTTTGCAGTATAGTTGATTTACAATGTTGTGTTAATTTCATGTGTAAAGTGATTCATATACACACACACATATGTATATATGACAAGTGAAAGATGAAAGAATCTGAAAATGAACATATATATATATATTTCAGGTTTTCAGATTCTTTTCCCGTATAGGTTATTACAAAATATTGAGTGCTGTACACATGCTTTACTATAGGTCTTCGTTTATCTACTTTATATATATCCCCCAATTCCTAATTTATGCCCCTCTCAGCTTTCCCCTTTGGTAATCAAAAGTTTGTTTTCTGTCTGTGAGTCTGTTTTGTAAATAGGTTCATTTGTATCATTTTTAGATTTCACATATGAGAGACGTGTTTGCCTTTCTCTGTCGGACATGCTTCACCTAGTACCAAGCAAGTTTAAAAAAAAGCGGTAACGGTTCAATTCTGTCCGACTCTGCAACCCCATGGAATTCCATGGGAGGTCCATGGAATTCTTCAGGCAAGAATACTGGAGCAGGTAGCCAATCCCTTCTCCTGGGGAATATTCCCTACGAAGGGATCAAGCCCAGGTCTCCTGCATTGCAGGCAGATTCTTTACCATCTGAGCAGCAGGGAAGCCCAAGTCTAAAAAAGGCGTTGGCTAAAGTTTAAGAAGGCGTTGGCTCTTAGGCAGCTGTAGGAGGGTGCTGCTCAGACCTCCCCGCTGTGAGAGTGGAGCCAGTTCGGCCTCCACCTGCCACTCCTCCCAGCCCATCGCTGTGTGCATCCCTAGCCATCCTCTTCCCAGGCTGCTCCTGGCAATGACTGAGCTCACGGTGGGGCTGGGGCAGAGCTTGCCACTCCTGCCCACACAGAGCAGCATCCCCGGCTCCGCACCCTCTTGGCTCACACTTTCTCAGAGCTGCCTGCAGTCCTGCTCAGCGCTCCTTCCTTCCCTCTCTCCCTTCCCCAGTGTCGGCCCTGCACTTCGGTCTGAGGCGCCACCTGCCTGCGTCTTCCTTTCACCTGGCCTTTCACGCTGTTTCTCCTAACAGATCTCTCACAGTTTTAATTCTGTCTCTGTTTTCCCTCACCAAACCGGTTTCCGAGGTTCCAGGCCCTGGAAAGACAGGTGTGGATGTGCTTCCCACGCTGCCTGTGGTTGTCTGTGTAGCAGGTCCCAGGCTGGTAAAGGAACCGCAGGGCGGCCACAGCTATGGGAGCGACCTCAGAGGGCAGCCAGTCGGCCCCATGCTCTCAGTTTCTGGGTGCCTGAAGCCCCCCCTGCCAGGTGCTGGCAGCCGTTTGAGTGGCCCAGAGGGACAGCTTCTCATCTCGGAGGTGCTGGGATAACCCAGTGTGCGGAGGGCCAGGAATTCTCTTCTGGTTTCCTGTTTTCTGCTAGAATGTAGGGCTACTGTCAGGGGAGGCTTCCCACCCCAGCCTTGCTTCTGGACCGTGGGACAGCTGGCTTTGGTCTGTCGACTGCCTCCCGGGTTCTCCCTTGCACGTGTCATTGTGCTCCCTGGCAGGCTGGCCTCCTTGCTTTGCATCCTCCCAGGACACACATGATGTTTCCACAGTGACAGGAGCCTCTGGGTAAATGCCAAGCAACTCGGAAAGGTTGATGGGCCTGATAGGCTTGTGTGAGGGGTTCACAGTTCTTCGGCCATGCTGAGCTGACCTCTTCTTCCTAATTTCTCCTCTTCTAGAAATGTGAGTTCCATGCTCGGGGGAGGTGTACCCCACCATGAACCCAGCACTGGGTGATCTGGGGGACGGAGATGCAGAGTTGTCAGTCAGGGGCTTCTCTCTGTCTTTTTTAATGACCACCCTGCTTCCCGCTTTGTTTTGGCCACACCACGTGGCCTGTGGGATCTTATTTTCCCAAACTAAGGATGGAGCCAGTCCCCTAACCACAGGACCACCATGGACATACCAGCAGCTTCTCTTTATTCTCATGATCTCTTTGCAGTGTCCATTGACACTTCTGCAATCAAGGTCATCTGCCCCTGGGTGTTGAGGGTAGGGGGTCAGTGTTGAGAGTTGCATCAGCTTCCAGGGAGGGAGCCTGCTTCCACGCCTTCCCCACCCCCCAGGGTTTGGTGTATGGAATGAAGCCAAGGAGGAGTTGAAGGGCATCCTAGCCCCTCCTCCCAGCCTTGCCCTGCTGGTGAGTGTGAGCCTGAATGTGAAATGAGTTTCTATCTAACTCCTCTGTGCAAAAACTGCCCCCATCTTCAGAGTCAAAACTGTGGAGGAGCTTCTGCGCTGCTGGGTCAACCCCAGCATTTCTCCTGCAGAGGTGGGCACCAGCCCCTGGGGACTNTGGTGAGTGTGAGCCTGAATGTGAAATGAGTTTCTATCTAACTCCTCTGTGCAAAAACTGCCCCCATCTTCAGAGTCAAAACTGTGGAGGAGCTTCTGCGCTGCTGGGTCAACCCCAGCATTTCTCCTGCAGAGGTGGGCACCAGCCCCTGGGGACTCCAGACCTGGAGGGCTCTGAGGGCATCGGGCCTGGCAAGCCTGGAAGATGCTCTTCATTTTCGAGGTGTTATTCTTGGTCTGGAAGCCCTCGTGAGCTTGTTAGCGTTTTGCAGATTGGCCCTGCTTCGTCTGAGAAGGCATCTGGACCCTGTCCTGGGGCTCCATCTCATTCCTTTGTGCCTCTCGTCGTTTCCCTTTTAAAAAATACATTTCTCTTTATTTCAGCTGAGTCATTTTCCTCCCCCTCCTTCTCTTCTTGACAGTCCCGGGAGCCGGAAGGAGTCCTGTCCCGAATCCTTGGCTCCTCCAGGCCAGATCTTTTCCAAATGTCAAACTCTCAGGAACCTTGGCACCCAGTGGAGTGGACTCTGGCCCCGAATCTCTTTCCTCCCTCATCTCTGTCAGTCTCTGCTTTCCTTTCTCATTAAGGAGTTTATGAACCGGCTTTTTTGTGGGTCCCTTGCTTTGAGGTTTGCAGAAGGAGAGCCTGGCAGGAAGGCCCTCTGCTCCCCAGCCTGTTGCTGGCTCCCCAGCCCAGTCTGCCCCTGGGGAGTGGCTCAGGGGCTGCTCTCAGCCCTCTAGCTAGCCCTCTGGTTCTAGCCCACCTCCAGCCTCAATNCCCTTGCTTTGAGGTTTGCAGAAGGAGAGCCTGGCAGGAAGGCCCTCTGCTCCCCAGCCTGTTGCTGGCTCCCCAGCCCAGTCTGCCCCTGGGGAGTGGCTCAGGGGCTGCTCTCAGCCCTCTAGCTAGCCCTCTGGTTCTAGCCCACCTCCAGCCTCAATGCCCCCTCCTGGCCCATCGTCTGGGGCTGACCCTCTACCCTGGCTGTAGAAGACCTCAGACCAGAACAATGGAAAGGATGGGATGGCCCATCGTCTCTGTGCTCTGGACTTTAGACACAAGCCTTTCAAAATAGCCAGGAGAAGTAATCCCCACCGTTGAGATGGCATCCATGCTCTTCAAAGCATCTCCTGTGTATTGTCACTTTCGTATAGCTTCAGTCATCTTCTCCTTACTACCCCTTGTGAGAGAAATAGAGTGGCTGTCAGTTTCCTTATTTTGTAGCTGAGCAAGGGTACCTGATTTGCCAGGATCTCAGGGCCAGTCCTGACTTTCTTCAGTTGTTATTTTAAAAGAATATAAAGATTTACCAGGTGCAAGACAATGAGTGGTTGGATTAATATTCTGTCTCCTGACTCCAAAATTATTAGACTTCCCTGTGACCTTTAGTTCTGACACCCACCCACTGACTCGCAGACATGTTGGTGCTCCTTACAAGGACACAAGCGTACATTTCCTTTAGGAGTTAAAGTGAATAGAAACTTATCTGATTTGGCAATTTGGCATCCTTTTGGACAAGCGGTTTCATTCATTCATTCCTTCATTCTAGCTGTGTGATGGCAAGGTCACTGGAGGGACATGAAATTGTGTGAAGTGACAGTCTCTGCCCTTGTGACATTCATTTCCAAGGATGAAGTCCAAACCCTAGTTTATGTCTGCAGAGTGTGCTGTAACGTTCTCCAGCCTCTCTTGGGGAAGCCAGTCACCGTGAAAGAAGGGAGACTAACCACCCTGAAATGGCCACACTTTGCAAGGCCTCAGGGGTGAGATGTCACATGGAGAAAGCGCAAGAAGCAGGAGGGGGAAGGGGCTGGGAGCACTGAGTAGTCACCTCGACTACCTGAAGGGCACATCCATCCATCTGGGAAGGCAGCTCACTCCCTCTGGGGAAGAGACCAACCACCCAGCAGAGCCCTTTCTAAGTTTCTGACCCACAAAATTGTGAGCAAAATAAACTCGTTGTCTCAATCTACTAAGTTTTGAGGTTGTTTGCTAACACAGCAAAAAAAACGATCAGGACAAAATTCAGGGGCCTGGTTGTCTTCCCTGCACAAAGCCCTCTTTGGTGCCCCTCCTTCCCTGCTGAATGCTCTTCATGGCTTGTGAGGGCGAGTAAGCCGGCGGTCCCCATCCTTGTCAGTGTGCCACTGCTTTTTACGTGGGCACTCCTTTGCTTTAAGAGCCACAAAAAACTCTGGAAACTCTCCAGTGGAACATGGAACTAGCCAGTTCTCCTCTGTACCTTGTGAACAATTGACCTGCATCAGAATTCCTGGAGGGGCTTCTCTCGTCTCTCCCAAGCTTTAGCTCACCCAGGCAGACCTGATGTTGAATGGTGCGGTGGGCACATGCCCAGGTCCTGTGGGACAGCAGAGTTCATCCTGCTGAGTGAAACAGGGCCCATTTCATGCATCAGCTTAGGTTGGCTTTGTGGCTTTCCCCCCACTTTTCTTTAGGGAGTGCCTTTTGAGTTGCATGTTCTTTCTGGGGAGTGATAAAAACTGAACTTACGCTAGCAGCCTCATATGACTTCTAGCCCTAGGCTTGTATTGATCTCTCTGACTCCACAGAACAATTTCACATGAAACTTGTTCTCTGGCCAAGACTTGTTCCCTCTTCAGTAGGAGGCTTTCTTTTTTGTCAACTTTAGAATAAATTCAGATTTCTGTCTCCAGATTGTGGGACCCACAGCTCCAGCTTCCTTTGAAAACTTTGCTTAAATCCAGCATATTTGGAAGATCTTCTAGCCCTCCCACAGCCGCATCATTCCTGAACCAGTGGACTGGAGCAGTTCTGAGCGTTGTGGGGAGGGAGGTAGCTGCGTTTCTGAACACTAGGTGTATTTAACCCACATTTTCACATCAGGGGTAATCGACAGATAGAAGAGAATGCTGACTGAGCCCTGCCACCCTCTGGAGCTTGCTAGCCTTGTGATGGCTCTAGGCAAATGAAGATGCCTTTGGGCTTCAGTGTTTTCTTATGTAAAATGAAGCTCAGAAATGATGTCTATAAAGCACCAAGCAGCACAGGGGGCACGTAACAGATTCACAGGAAACTGCAGCTATCATGATGAGGGTGGTGGTGGTGGTGAAGATTTCAGTGAAGCCTGACGTCTCAAGGCAGGGCTGGCGATCGGGTGGGTTTAGTGGAGAAAACTCAGCCTGCACGGTCACTCCAGCCAGCCACTCCCCAAAGGCTTTCCTTAGGAACACTTAAGAAGCATCTTAAAAAAAAAATTACTCATATGCACTGAAAAGCGATCAGACTCCATGATTTTCCTCCCCTCCCTTAATCTGAACTAAAATCTGATTCTTTGCAGAGAGGAAAGGTGAGAGCATCAATTTTCCTTTCCATTCTAAAGCAGAATTCCTTGGAGGCCTGGTGCTATAAATATAAGAGTATAATTATTCTTTCTTTAAGCCCTGTGTAAAATAGAATCGTACTGATTGGTTTAAATTAAAAATAAATCGTATGTGAAGAATCTGGGCCTGAAGTAGGGGAAAGCATGTGGACTTAAGAGTCACGGATCTGGGTTAGAGTTCAGATGTCCCCCACCCACACCCCCACCACTAGTCACATGGTTTGGGAGAAGTTGCTTTACTTTCCTATACCTTGGTTTCTTCACCTGTAAAGTGGGGATAATACCTGCTGCTTGTGGGATGTAGTAGGGATGAGGTTACGTATGCAAGATGCCTGGCATGGTGCTGAGAACAGAGTAGGTATGCCAATGGTGGAATAAACCATAAGATTAATAAATCAGGGACTCCAGCTCTCCAGTAGTGCTGAGGAAGGGAGAGGTGAGGAGGAGGCTTCCCTGCCTGTGCAGAGCCCCTGGCCCCTGAGCTGTTTTCTGGCCAAGACTTAATTATGCTGGCGGTGTCCTCTGTAGGCCCCATCTGCAAGAAAGGGTAGCTGACTCCAAGGTCTCTGCACTCCAGAAGGAGCTGTGAGGACCACCCTGATGGCCCTGGGGTTGGTGCTTTCAGGCTGGCCACAGAAGCTCAGCCTCCTCTTTGGGTGGTTCAGGCAGGGTTTTGGACAGAGTCCCCGTTGGGGAAGAAAAGCCCAGAGTAGTCTTCTTCCCTGAGTTCCTCTCTCTATAAAACTGAACATTCACCATTACATTTTTTAAACTGACATGACTGATTCACAACATTGTATCATCTTTTGCTGTACAGCAAAGTGACACACACATATATGTATATATTTGTTCACATTATTTTCCATCATGGCTTATCATAAGGTATTGATAACAGTTCCCTGTGCTATACAGTAGGTCCTTGTCTTTTCTTTTGGTTACACCATGTGGCTTGTGAGATCTTCTCCAACCAGGAATTGAACCTGGGCCACCACAGTGAAAGCCCAGAATCTTAACCACAAGGCCACCAGGGAAGTCCTGGGGCCTTGTTTATCTATCCTATATGTAACAGTTTGCCTCTAGTCCTAAACCCCCAACCTCCCAGCCCCCTCCCCTTTCGGCAGCCATGCCTCTGTTCTCTATGTCTATGAGCCTGTTTCTGTCTTGCAGATATCTGAACATCCAGCATTTAATGGACTCGAAGCCCATTTGCTCGCAGCCGTCCCCTTGGCCCACCCAAAGCTCTCTCAGACAAAAATGCTACTCAAGAGGAAGTCAGTTATTTAAAACCTTTATTAAGTCTTGGAGAAAGATAATGCAATGTGACAAAGTACAGATCCTGCTGCCTAAATCTGTAACAGAAACAGATCTTATAACTTAGCAAGCCCACATGATGCTGAGATCACAGGAGGGTTGCTCTTCATTAGAAAAAAAGGCCCTGGAAGCGTCGTTTGTCCATGTTGTTCTAAACGAAGCCTTTTCCTAGGTTCGAGCTGAAATTTCTGTGCGTGTGTCTGTGTGTGAAAGTACAGCTACAGCTCTGGGCTGGCATTTTCTATTTATTTAGTTTTGAGTGTCAGCATTTCACTCCACTAAGGCCTCTCGTTTCAGAATAACAGGGCTATTTATTGATACAAAGGAGAGGTGTTCGGATCATCTTGTTAAGATGCAGGGCTCAAAATAAACATCATATCTTTATTTGGAAATCCACATCCTTCCTCAAAGGAAGGCTCAGGAGTAAATTTGTATGAAGTACGAAGCCCCAAGTGGAGGGTCTATTTTTAAGGACAACTTTGCTTACATTTTGGACTGTACAAATGCCTCTGTCCAGGCTTACAGGAATTTGGATTTTCCCCAGTTTTGAGATAAAGAATCTCAGCCATAAATACTACTGTAGGCTTCAAAACTTTAGGAACCAGAATGCAAGGATTTCTACCTGGCTTTTGAGAAGAAACAAAGCAGCGGCATGAAAAAATATACAACAGCGATAAATGAGGGGGTTCAAATCAACATAGGAAGCAATTGTAAGTCTCGGGGGAAAACACCGAGATAATAAATACAAATGACAAATATTTACAACAGAAGCAACACATGGGGTGTCAGTAGCGAACACGTAAAACATTTACACTGCGGAAAATATAAAAGTGATGCCTTTCACCCACCCAGCCCCGAAGCGGGCGAACAAATGAGCAGCTGACCCAGCAACGCGAGAGAATGTTATTGCTTCAGCTTTTGAGTGATGTAAGGAAAAGAGTCCACGTGCTGTGTGGCTTCAGACAGCCATGGTTTACGTTCAGTTGCCATGGCACAGTCGGACACACCGGTCCTCTTCTCTCCGAGGGCAGAGCTGGATCAAGCACACCTTCTCTGCTTTCTGCAACTCCAGCTCTTTCTAGGTGCTTCTCCCAGCCTTTTGTACCCCTCCCCCCAACAGATGGTTTCTTTCCAACATGCATCGTGAAAGATTGGGAAAACGGCGCTCTGGCACCCTGTCCTGGCAGCAGTGAGACTGGATTTAGGTTATATAAACACTAGCTGGGCTTTGGGTAAGGGCATTCTGTGGAACAAATCATTTTTGAGTAGATAAATATAGCCTCTTTATCTCTGGCCTCAGGTTGCTTTGAGGGAGAGCTATGAGTTGATATAAATGGAGGATGCATACTTTTTTGCCCAGTCACTGGAACAGCAGTCAGCAAACTCAGGCCCAAGAGCCAAATCCAGTTGGGCGCTAGTTAAATAAAAATTTAATGGAGTGGAGCCAAGCCTATTTGTTACGTGTTGTCTATGTATGTTTCTGCTTTCAGGCAACAAAGGCTGAGTTGAGTAGCTGCAACAAAAACCATCTAACCTGCCAAACTGAAAAGAGTGTATTCACTATCTGGACCTTTACAGACAAGGTTTGTTGACCCCTGTTTGAGAAGGACCTGGCCCTGAACATCCATCCATTCCTTGCAATACTGGGCTCCTATTTGAGTACTGGCTGCAAGAAAGGATAAGCTCTGTCAGAAAGGAGAAGCAAAGGCCTATTTCAGGCCTCCTCAGTAACCACAGGACATCCACTGCCAATGCTTTCTGCTCTAATCCTTTCCCTGCATCCTCAGTTCCGTCTCTCCTCCCTGCTTTTCTTGCTGTACTCTGACCCCTTTTCTCATTGCTACATCTTCATTCTGGATCTGAGAAACCTTGTCCCCCAGTGACGTGCAGCAGTCTCCTTCTGTGCTCCCCTTTGCCAGCCTCTAGCATGGACAGGCCAGCTTTGCCGCGCGGCCCAATACAACCAGGGTCCCTCTTGGCTGAGGGTCAAGGCGAGGTACCGAAAGGCAAAGGGAATTCTGTCAAATGCACTCCTGTGTGCATTTTTTCCAGGGTGGGCTTCGCTCTAGTGGCGATGAGCCCATGTCAGGCAGTCAGACATAAAGCTACATCACTTTTTGATTACTTTAAAAATAGCACTTAAAAAAAAAAAATTCAGCCCCCAAAGATGGGTTGCTTTTTGCTTTCCTTTGAGCTGGTTTTAATGACCCAGTTGCTTGTTTGAAAGCTATTTATTTAGACGACAGATAAGGAGATGTAACTGGATAAATAAAAAAGGTGAAATCGAGACTGGAAGCAGTGGTTATAATACAAACACACAGGGGCCACTCCCTGCAGCAGGGTCCCCTAGACAGAACAATGGCTCAGAAATTACACTTAGAATCCTCGCCGCCCCCACACCCCCCCATCCCTTCCCAAGTTACTCCAAACCTCAAGGTCCCATGCAAGAAACTGGATTTCTGTTTGGCACCAAGCACCCACACGGCCCTGCCCCCGCTCCACCCTTCTCCCGATTCCCTGGGAGATTTGCACACCCACTCCTGCGCCGGAATCCAGCTGCACTCTGCTAGGACGGTCGGCACAGCTGGGGGCGGGGCCCAGCACCAAGCGCACAGTCGGGCCCCCGCGGGTCACCCCGCCCCTCTCGTCACCTCCCACGGCAAAGGGAGCCGCAAGCCACAGACCAGGGTCTCCGCGGATGGAAAGAAGGCAAAGTTGTGAGGAGGACGACCTCCCGTCGGGATGTGTGGATGCGGGACACACCAGGCACAACCGAGGCCTCGCTGCCCAGGGAGCCTCCGCCTCACCTGTTCATGCCGCTAACACACCTCCAGTCAAGTCCGCAATCCCCAGCACATCCTGCGAGTGATAGCCCCCCTCTTTAATGGCAAATGTTTTGGAATGTCCAGAGAGAAGAAAATGGACGGCGTGGAGGAAAAGATTTCCCGGCCGGGCCTTTCATTTCACCTCCGGATATCGGAATATGCAGACTGTTCATCCTCCCACTCGCTGCTTCCAGAAGTTCCCTGGGCCCCGGGGCCGGCCGCTCTGACCCGGGCGTGGCCGTTGGGGTGGCTCTTGCTACCTCGCTCACCCTTGGCACCTCGGCCGGTCTCCCGACTGCTGGGTTCCGCAAGGTGGTGACCCATTTCCGCGGGGTGGGCCCTGGAGAGCTTGGCCGTGTCGCCCTGGAGCTGGCGCTCGGGCGGCGCCGTGGGGGGTCTCTGGATGGCCGAGGTGCAGAAACTCAGGATGGAGCACAGGCTTCCCCAGCTCTGTTCACACTGAGCCTGGACGCTGTGGGTGATGGCCTCCTTCACCTCCTCCCCACAGGTCAGCAGCAGGTTCACTAGATCCACGTAGGGTCTGGGGATTGAGAGAGAGAGACCGGAGCTGGAGAACGCCTCCTGTGGGCTGCAGAGGGCAGGACCTCTGCAGAGAGACCTGGCCGATGTTTGACTTGGGGTTTGGTTTGGCAAAAGATGTTCCTGGAATTACTGCAAGCCTTTACCTGGATTCTGTGGAGTACTGGGCTCGCTGCCAGGCACTGGAGGGAACTGGAGCCTGGGGGAGGGAGCCCGCCACAAGAAAAAGGGCCCCTGACAATACACAGGTGTCTGTGCTAGAAAGCAGCCCTGGGGAGTGAGGCACACAGCTGTGGGGATGAGGCCGGCAGGGGAGCTCCAGGCCCGTTGCTCAGCCTGCTCTGACTCTGCGATTCCCATGGACTGTAGCCCGCCAGGCTTCTCTGTCCACGGGGCTTCTCCAGGCAAGAATACTGGAGTGGGGTGACATGCCCTCCTCCAGGGGATCTTCCCAACCCAGGGATCAAACCCAGGTCTCCCACATTGCAGGATTCTTTACCGTGTGAGCCACCAGGGAAGTCCCCGGGCCTGTTTAGGGTGTGCTAACTAGGAGGATTTTAGCAGGAGGGGAAACGGCTCTTGGAGCTAGTGGAATAATAGGCAAATGGTGAAGGGCCTTAAATACTAAACTGAGGAGTCTTTATGGCAGGGAAGTGAGACTGGCTGGCTTTGCACTGGGTGTCCTTCTCCTCGATAAGCCTAATCTAAGCTAGGCTCCCCCAAAACCACTTACCCCATGTGTGTATTTGCCCCTGGCTTGGGTTTATGATAATGAAGGGTGTTTGGGGAAGTTTCTGGATGCACTCTCCTTTGTATTTGGAGGCGTCTGGAACAGGTGAAGGGTGGGGCTGGGGTGTTGATTCCAACCAAGATTTTCCTTCCCTTGGTGGCAGAGGCTGAGGCGGGGGAGTGGCTGTCTGAACAGCTCTATTCTTTCGGTCTGGGCTTCCCCACAAAGGGAGGTGAGAGCTGGCCTGGCAGAGAGGGGCCTCTGTGCTTGGGAGGAGAGCCAGCTGTCTGTGAAATAAGCATGCTTGGTTCCCAGGGGGAGGACCAGTTGCTCAGGCCATCTTTAGGAAAAGTGCTGAAGGAGGAATGACTACATACCTTCCTCCTGGGGATGGGGGTGTGTGCAGAAAGCTGGAGCAGTGTGCCTATTTTGGGGCCCATCTGGCAAAAGGTGCCCCCCAGCAATGGGATCTCCTGGCCAACTCACCAAGCCTTTCTTACATCTCACTGGACTCTTAAAATCCCCAAGGTGTGGAGAGGGGTCTGGCATGTTCCAGGTGGCTAACAAGCTTTCTTAAGCAGCCCTCACTGGCAGAATTTCTGGGTCTTTCTGCTCATGCACCGGGCCATCCCCTTGGGCAAGAAACCACTCTGGCACATGAGCTCATTTATAGGAACAAGCCTTTTTTTCCTCAGTGAGCCTGACGCTGCACTACAGACCATTTGAATCTTTTCTCTGCATGTTGGCCATTGTTGCCCAGCAGGAAGGGCAGATTGTTTCAAGAGTTGTGAAGCAGTTTTACTGCCATTTTTATGAATTAGTCCTCAAGTTGTAATTGAGTGAACTGTCCTCATTTCATAGATAGAAAAACAGGGACATGGTGGGGGAGAAAGTGGCTTTTGGAAGCTTCTGGGCTGAGAAGGCCTGGGGCTGGGCTGAGAGCGGAGAGGAGGAATGTTCCGGCTGACAGAGATCAAGCTGCCTTTTAAGGCTTACTTGATGCCTTTGGAGTCAGAGAGTCTGGGCACAGCTGATCAGCAGGGTGCTGAAAGTCTTGAAGGCAGGCCCCTAACCGTGACAAGGATAGTGATGACCCAAGTTGACTTCAGCCAAGAGAGGAGGGCATGGTCACACGAGGGATGTGCTCCCTGCATGTCCGTTTTTTTCCGTCTTTGAAAACTAGCACTGACAGCCTCAGGGAGGTCAAGTTCACTGAGTGTCTGCCAGAGCATCATTGGGATTTTAGCACCTGATCCTGCCTGCCACCTCCTGTGGCTAGAGCAGATCACAGAGACTAAGCATCTGTCTTTTGGGGATGCTTTTTTCCAAGCAGAGTAAGGAGAGGAAGGGCCCTCTTGGGAATCCATGGACTGCCTCTTGGTCTCCTTCAGCAGGGCATCCTGGCTGCCAGATGAGCTTGCTGAATCCCAAGGCGGATCCCAGAGGGCTGGACTACCCCCATGCTCTTTTCTGCCCTTGGTGCTCTTTGCTGAGGAGAAAGCTGTGAACCACGGGGAGGGGTGTGTTCATCTAAGCTGTATTTCAAGCTGGCATGGTGCCTTCTCAGGCTGCTAGCTCAGCCCGTGTCTAATGACAAAGCCCAGCTCTCTCCACTGGGCGTCAGCAAGGCTAAAGAGTTTTTAAAAATACTTGGAGGGGGATGTGCCTGGAGGCTGCCAGCACCCAGTGACAGGGTGTCTGACGGCCAAGCGGGTGATATGGAGAAAGTTGGACGGGAAGGGGTGAGGGGAGCAGGGCATTTGAAGGAAGTCACTTTAACTGAATGTGAGTGTTTTAGGGGTTAGGTGAGGGTCAGGTTGAGGGATGGGAGTGATGTGGATTCTAGGATGCCTATGATTTCCTTCTGTCTAGAGGGAAGAGCAAATTCAGTTTTTATTTTCTTATCTGTGGCCAAGGTCACACATTCTTAAATGGCCTTCTTGATATTCGGGGACTGATGGGATCTTTGGTACCCAAATCAGTTAAGATAGTTAAGAAAAACTTAAAATTAAGTTCAGCTTTAAATACTAGTTGACAGAGTGTGCAGTTGCAGCTTCAGAAGGGAAGGCAGTGGGATTTTGTGGGGAGCGAGAATTGCTGGCTTAGCAAGAGGAATTGCATGTAGCCACACTGAATATTTAAGAAAAAGGTCCAGGTTTGCTTTTGGGGTAGACAACCTGCATTTCCAGAGCAGGCTGGGCTAGGGGCTATGTGGGCTCTAAATGATGCATGGAGCCTTTTGGAAATAAGGGTCCCACGGACACTGTTTCCATGGAGGAGGTATCAGAAAGCCATAGTACTTTCTGTCTTCTTAAATGCAGAGGTGGGGTGGGGTGGCAAAACCCCTCAAAACCTTCAGTTTTCCCAAAGACTTTTTTCCAAAGAAACTAAAGTCTTCTTGGCTCCAGGAATGTGTTACAGAATTAGCCAACAAACTATCTCTGCTGGAGGAGAGTAAGTTGAGGACAATGAACGTCACGAGCTTCTCAGCAGTGGAGTGTGTGCCTCTTGCAGGGGCACCTGAAGGAAGGAAAGCTAGGGCTCTGCTTGTGTAACGCGACTGTTTTTGAAAAAAAGGAAAAAATCCTGCTGCATATGGGGACCAAAAAGCCTTTAGTTGGTCTGGTAGGGAGGATGGAGGCCAGGACTAGGAGGTTTGAGGTCCATTCCTGACAACTGGCTTCAGAAGCACCAATTCCCAAATTGGAAATTAGGAATTGAACCTCAGAGCAAGATCTTTTAATGTCTTAGCTTCACGTTCTTTCTCTGTTGCGCGGGGTTCATATTCTCTGGCTTGTAGCACTGTTGGGAAAGGTAAATGAGATAATCTAGGCCAAGTTCCTGGCCAAGGGCCTGGCCCACTCAGAAAATGACAGTTATTGTTATTGCTATTGTTGTTGATGCTATCGTTGGTTTGATTCTTTATAGAGATTTGGAGGAATAGAAAATATTTTATTGGGCATTAGTATAACTCAGGCTTCCTAGGTGGTGCTGGTGGTAAAGAATTCGACTGCCAATGAAGGAGATGCAAGAGAGGTGGGTTTGATCCCTAGGTCAGGAAAATCCCCTGGAGTAGGAAATGGCAACCTGCTCCAGTATTCTTGCCTGGAAAATCCATGACAGAGGAGTCTGGTGGGCTACAATCCATCGAGTCAGACATGGGTGAGAACAGTGTAACTCAAGGCAAAGGCAACATCACCTTGCTCCTGGCAAGAGCTGCCTATAGAGATTCATGGTGTATCTAATGATTCTAACACTGCACCAGGGGTGTTGCAAGTGACAGGTGATGGCTGCTATTCTCTGTGGTCTAAGTGGTGTGGGTGGCATGGGGAGTAGCCTGTCTAGAGACATAGTTGAGGGAGGCTATGGCATGAACTAAGGAGCAAGGGTTGATAAAATTGTACTGATTTGGCCCAGTGAGTCACTGGGCAAAGAATATCAGTGCAGTGATTTGTACTGGGCTGCTTAGCTAGTACCTTACTTTCTGCCCTGAGTCCCCAAGAAAGGAGCCATTGTATATTTTTAAAGGAAGATGCCCTGGATTTATGATTGAATTGCAAGTCTTTTAAAGAGTATGTTCCTATCCCCTCATTTTGGCATAAAGGTGTTTAGCTGATTAAAGTTTTTATCATTTGTTTTGCATTTTCTCTGGGAGGGCACGAATGTTAGAGAAGGTGAATTGGACTTTCTAAGGGAAAGCAGAGCTTACGGAGGCAAGGGAAAAAGCTACCGGTATTTAAGAGTGTTAAGTCCCAGAGCTGGACGGCCAGGCTCCTCCATCACTGTCTGTGTGACCTTTACCACAGTGAATCTCAGTTTTCTCATCTGTAAAATGGAGATGAGAATGGTACCTAGCTCATGGTGCTGTCATGACGATCAAGTGAAAAATTCATATGAAGCCTTAGCACAATGCCTGGCACTCAGTACATACTCAGTATATATTACCAGCCCTTGGCCATCTGCTGGGGCACCTACGTGGCAACTCGGAACACTCAGGAGTGTTGGGATCCTGGCTGAAGGAAAGACAAAAGGTATTCCTGAATTCCACACGTTTCACGGTCTGTGAAAAAGATGTCCTGTTGCTATTGCTTTGGATTTTGAAACTGATGGTGGAAATTTCTTTTGCTTTTCCTGAAGGCCAGCCGGAAAGGGACGCTCAGGGGAGTCAGTGCAGCTTTCCGTGGCACACCACAACCTCCCATGTAACAGGAGAGTTCAGCCTCTACAAGTCAACCCATCAGACTGAAGAAGACTGTCTCTGGACTACAACAGACCTCCCCTCCCTCCATCCACGTTGCAGCATCACCCCACCCCACCCCCGACCCACCCCCACAGGGCAGCACTCACTCATGCAGCAGCAAGTCCTTGAAGTGAATCATCTCCACCATCACCCGGATGTTCTCCTGTGCAGCAGAGCACAGGTCATGCTTAAGGTAACATTCCCGCTGTAGCTGGAACACCATCTCCTTGATGGCTGGACACTTCCGGCTTATACAGCTGAATCTGTGCCGCAGAGCGTGGGCCTTACACTTCAAGGCATCTTTGATGAACGACTTGCCCTGAGAGCGGAGGGGACAGGGGAGGGAGAGAGGGGTGGGAGAGACCAGTCCTTATTGCACGCTTTGACAGTCCGACCCTTGTTGGGCTTACATGGGATTTTTCTGACGCCCAAACCTCAAGGCCCCATCCAGACGGACATCCTTGCAGGTGACAGGCTGAGGCTACATTGGGAGGTCTGTCCAGAGTGATGTGAGACCTCTGCCTTCAGCCCCAAAGGATGTTATCTGGGAGACTGACACAGTTGCTTCCTTCCTCCCAAACTCCTCTACTAGTCTCCCTCGTCCTGCAGCTCCCACGGCCCTCTGTCTGTTCTCAAGGAAGCCCAGTGCTGACTGTATGGTGGCAACGTTTCTGAAACCCCGAGGGAAATTTGGACAGGCATAAGCCCAGAGCTCCTTGGCGGTGCGTGGTGAGAGTTTCTCCCAGGTGCCTGCTCGTGCAGATCTCGCATCTTTCCTGCTCCTTCTAGTGATGTGAAGGTCGGGTGCTAGCTGGGCCTGCCTTTCCTGCCTCAGTGCCTCCTGCTGACCCCACCCCATACTCTCTCTCTCCTCTTCCTAGCCTTTAAGGAGGAGCATTCTTTTCCTTTTTGAAAGCAATTCGACTCCTTTAAACTGTTAGGATTACTGCCTCTAAAAGGCCCGCCTGGCACACTGCCTGCCAGCATCTGGAGCCTGAACTGCCCGGCTGACGGCCCCTCCCCCTAGCCCCAGGCCTCCGAGTGGCGAAGGCAGCCAGGCATACATCTGGCCTGCAGTTCTCTTTCCTGGCAACCCCATGAGATTGTTCTCATCCTAGAGAGGAGACAGCTGTTGGTGTGGGGGCGAGTCTGGGCCATTAGCTTCCTTATCAGCCTCGCGGGGCACAGAGGCACTGTGGGATACCCACCCAGGGATCCTCACACCCCCTCTTCTACAGAGGCGAGCTGTCATTGGAGAGGTCACCCCTGTGTTTTAGACAGGCCTGGAAGTAACGGAGTTGAGAAAGTAAATGGGTTTAGGTTGGAAGTGGGACGACGGCCAGCATGTTTATTTGTCTTCTCCAGTAGAAGCAGCCGAAAGGTGTACAGATAGAGTCTGATCACTGAAAAGCCACCTCATGGTGATTCCCTTTCCTCTGACACGCCAGTGGGAGCCAAATAGGATGGAGGGTAGGGTGTGCCGGTTGACTAAGTAGTTATGGGCTGCGACCTGACTTGAAAGGGATGCTTCTAACTTGAGAACGTACTCTTGTTGGTTGGGGGAAAAAAGGAAGATGAATTTACGTGAGGGCTGCAGCAATCTGTTCTCAGTATCCTTCCCTGACATCCTGTGGGATTGCCCTGAAATACACATCTTTCCTCCGGATTTCCTATTACGTTTCCTAATTCCCGTTAATCCAGAAGGGATGCTTTATTAGGGCATCTCAAGGAGTTCAAACACTTTCCTCCTCTTTCCTTCCCTGGTTTCCCCTGCTGGCACCCCACATCCTCTGTAGGGGAGGCTGCCAGCCCTGTCGCATCCCTTTCTGGTTCCCAGGCGTTGCTTTGTCCGGCTGTCTACAGGATGTCAGTACATGGTAACTGGTGATGTTCATGAATCACACCTCAACTGTTGGCCTCATCCAAACAGTCATGGCTCTCCGATGAAATGACTTCACAGTGCATATACAGGCTGGTGGAGAAGGAAATGGCAACCCACTCCAGTATTCTTGCCTGGAGAATCCCAGGGATGGGGGAGCCTGGTGGGCTGCCGTCTATGGGGTCACACAGAGTCGGACACGACTGGAGTGACTGAGCAGCATACAGGCTGGGGAGGACTCGAAGGAGATGAGCGTAATGCGCCACTCCGCCTGAAATGTGTTCATATGGTGTGCACTGGAGTCACAAGGCTACTTGCTGGGTTCATTTCCTACTCATGCGGCATCTAGGCTTTTACCCCGGGGACCCTGGGATAAGTGAAGCGCGTCAGGCCCTGACTATAGTTATTATATACAGCAGGACTCATTCAGGGTTCCAACTTTTCAGGTTGGGAGAGGAGGATCTGCTACTTAGAAAGAAGAAAAGTCTGCTCTCTGGAGGCCCTGATTTATCCATGCTGCCTGCCCACATGTCCTCTAGGAGATGACGAATTTCTGCAAATTTCGTGTCTCTCTTATTCTTGCCTATTAGGTGAAAATAGCTTTTGCCATGTTTAATTGGAGTCTCTGGCCTTCCCTGCTCTACCCCCAGCCTAATGTTATGGTCCTCACAGACTGGGTTCTGGGTAGCCAGACACAGTGTGTCCCTTATAAGATGTTTGTTATTTATTATGAGTTTTCTCTGCTAAGTATCCTCAAATAATTGTTCAGCTTGGTCTCCATCCCACTCTGTGCATGTAGACACAGTGAAGAGTGGAGGAAGACTCAGCCGATATGACAGGCCCAGAAAGCTGGACCCCAGGAGTGGAGTGGGGAGTCACTGGCACCCTGCTGCACACCTGGAAGGTCTCTGCTGCTGAATCGCCCCTTTCGTGTCCGACTCTGTGCGACCCCATGGACTGCAGCCCACCAGGCTCCGCCGTCCCTGGGATTCTCCAGGCAAGAACACTGGAGTGGGTTGCCATCTCCTTCTCCAATGCGTGAAAGTGACAAGTGAAAGTGAAGTCGCTCAGTCGTGTCCGACTCTGTGCGACCCCATGGACTGCAGCCCACCAGGCTCCTCCGCTCGTGGGATTTACCAGGCAAGAGTACTGGAGTGGGGTGCCATTGCCTTCTCCATGCTGGCAAGTACTAAAACCCACCATGAAGATCAGCTAGGAAACTCTGTTAACAGGTTTTTCTAATGAACGCTTCAGTCATGCTCTGCTAACCTAAAACATTCTTGGTGCTCAATATGGTTTTTACCTGGGCATCAAATTTTCCAGCGTTGTGCAGAAAAGTCATGCAAATTCCATGTAAGCCCCGAATCTCACAAGAGTTGTTCTCGAAACATTCAAACACGCCACACCCCACATCGCCAGCGTTGACCAAACAGTGCTGGATTTCCGCTAAAATGAGAATTACATACAATCATATACAAAATTCTCTGCCATGCTGGGGAATGCAGAGAGAGGCTGGTTGAAAGAAAAGTAATGACTAAAAGGAAAATTAAGAAAAAGTGTTAGAAATGACTGTTTCAGGATCCAAAAACCAAGGAAAGAAAATTTCATCACTTAATCTACTTATGAAGATAACTAGTGTTTGTAAATATTTGTAAAAATTAGCCAGACCTACATTACAGAAGTCACAAGGGAAGTTAGGTCAGAACACTCCATTTTTTCCATCCTTCTCATCTTATTAAAGTATTTGTGGGAATACTGAGTTTGACAGCTGAAGATATTTCAGCTTTCTAAACCCACTGACAAAAATAAAATTTCAACCCATTAGCTTGGTTTTTCCCTTCTGTCCTTCATCAATGAAATACTCTTCTGTATTTGGATGAAGCTGCTGCTATTAAATCACGGCCATTTCCTTCCTGACCCCCAAATGAGAGCGTCCAAAAAGCAGTTTGAATTTAGCTTTATGATTCAACACCTAAAAATCAAAACAAAATTCCTATTAAGGCAGCGCCTCCAAACCATTCCCATTAAAAATACCAGGCTAGGGAAACTGTGGTTTGCTTGCAAGCAGGCTCAGGAGTCGAGTCAGATAGGGGTTAGTCTGCAGAAACGCAACCTTTGCAGTTCGAGGTTCCTTTTTAATAGAGATCTGGGGTGAGATGTCGCTTAATACCCTAGACTTCTCGAGACCCGGGTGTCCGCTGCCCTTCTTCGCAGAATGTGGCCCCAATTCGCGTCTCTGAAAGGACAGGCTGAGAGGGAGTTAACTGTCAGGCTGCAAAGCCTCTCTCCCTTCCCTCCCCCTACCCAATTCCCTGACTTAAACCAACCACAAAATTACACCAGAAGAGTATATTTTGGAAGAAGGGCGGGTCGGAGGAGATAATCCGCATTCAGATTAAATCTGCCGAGGGGCATGTATTTGTTGAGGGTCACCAACTAGCGAAAATCACATTTGATTCTCAGGGAAATCTCTGGGAGGGGAAAGGTGGGTGAAATTCCTAGGACGAGCGGGGGACGAGCTGGGGGTGCTGGCATCCGCCTATGGAGGTGGGAGACTCCCGGACGGTCCCATGCGCGGCCCCGGCGCGCCGGCCCGGAGCGCGCAGGGCCGCGGTTCACTCGCTCCCGGCGCCCCTAATGGGCACTCGTGCATTCCTGCTCGTGCGGTGAACGCACGCACGGCACCGCCGGGTTCGTAGGCCCCCTTAATAAAGGGAGGGCCGTGGAGAGCGAAGAAGCGCCAGGCAGATTTTCTTCCTCTCCCGGGGGCTGGGAAAAGGGCCAGCCCCGTGCCCTGCACGCCTGGTTGTGCTTGGCAGCTCGCGGGTAAACGGAGAGCCGGTCGCGCAGCTGCGGCGCACGGTTCGGGCCGTGTCATCATTTCTTCTCTTGCTGACCTGTTCTGGAGCCGGGGACGGAGGCAGCACCGCAGAGGTACGCTTTACTCCACCCGCCCCTGCCCGTTCCGAAAGGAGTGCCCCGCAAGGGGGAAAGTTCGCCATGCAATTGGTCTCGCCTACAAAGTTCTTGGATGTCGGGCATCTTTTGAGGAGGGGGAGAAGCAGTCCTGCCGCGGCCCGCCGGCTGGGAAGAGAAGTTGTTCGGTTCAGGGCGCAGCCCGGTAGCGGGGACGCTCCGTGCCTCCTACAAGCCGGTTAGGATGGAGCAGGGAGGTTTGAACCGGTCCGGGGACGCTGGAGCCGACCCTGGCCGCGTCATGCGGTGCTTCCTTTCGCCTCGACCCCGGGAGGACAGCAACAAGTCCTGCCCCAGCCATCTCATCACCCGGCCAGCACGTGCGGATTCCGGGCGCGCGGAGCCCGGTGTGGACCTCGCTCTGCCGCGCGCTTTCCTCTTCACGCCCCGCTCCACCCCAAGAGTTTGCGCAGCCCAGGGTGGGCGCCCAGTTCTGGGCGAAGCGCCCGGGGCGCGCTGCGTGGGTGCGGGATGTCTTCTCCCAGCAGCTCCCCGCCGCGGGGGCGCACGCGCTTACCTGTGTTCTGCAAGGACAGACGGCCTTTCTGCTGGGAGCCCCTGTCTTGGGGACCTTCGGGGGTGTTGGTGGCGTCGGTCCCTCGAGCTGGATCGAAGGTAACCAGCACCAAAGCCAGGGTCACGAACTGGCCCAGCCGCTCGGCACACATGGTTCTTGTGTAAACCTCCAGCCCGGAGACCTGGATTCTTTGTGCTCCCCTCCGCCTCTTCCTCCTCCTCCGCCGCTTCCCCCCCTCCTCCCACTCTTCCTCCCGGCTCNTTTCTTCCTCTCCCGGGGGCTGGGAAAAGGGCCAGCCCCGTGCCCTGCACGCCTGGTTGTGCTTGGCAGCTCGCGGGTAAACGGAGAGCCGGTCGCGCAGCTGCGGCGCACGGTTCGGGCCGTGTCATCATTTCTTCTCTTGCTGACCTGTTCTGGAGCCGGGGACGGAGGCAGCACCGCAGAGGTACGCTTTACTCCACCCGCCCCTGCCCGTTCCGAAAGGAGTGCCCCGCAAGGGGGAAAGTTCGCCATGCAATTGGTCTCGCCTACAAAGTTCTTGGATGTCGGGCATCTTTTGAGGAGGGGGAGAAGCAGTCCTGCCGCGGCCCGCCGGCTGGGAAGAGAAGTTGTTCGGTTCAGGGCGCAGCCCGGTAGCGGGGACGCTCCGTGCCTCCTACAAGCCGGTTAGGATGGAGCAGGGAGGTTTGAACCGGTCCGGGGACGCTGGAGCCGACCCTGGCCGCGTCATGCGGTGCTTCCTTTCGCCTCGACCCCGGGAGGACAGCAACAAGTCCTGCCCCAGCCATCTCATCACCCGGCCAGCACGTGCGGATTCCGGGCGCGCGGAGCCCGGTGTGGACCTCGCTCTGCCGCGCGCTTTCCTCTTCACGCCCCGCTCCACCCCAAGAGTTTGCGCAGCCCAGGGTGGGCGCCCAGTTCTGGGCGAAGCGCCCGGGGCGCGCTGCGTGGGTGCGGGATGTCTTCTCCCAGCAGCTCCCCGCCGCGGGGGCGCACGCGCTTACCTGTGTTCTGCAAGGACAGACGGCCTTTCTGCTGGGAGCCCCTGTCTTGGGGACCTTCGGGGGTGTTGGTGGCGTCGGTCCCTCGAGCTGGATCGAAGGTAACCAGCACCAAAGCCAGGGTCACGAACTGGCCCAGCCGCTCGGCACACATGGTTCTTGTGTAAACCTCCAGCCCGGAGACCTGGATTCTTTGTGCTCCCCTCCGCCTCTTCCTCCTCCTCCGCCGCTTCCCCCCCTCCTCCCACTCTTCCTCCCGGCTCGCCTTTTCCCTCCTCGCGGCCGCGGCTCTGATAGAGGTTACCCAGCGCCCTCCCGTAGCTCTCCGGAGAGCATGTGACCAGGCCGTTAGCAGCGCCGCGAGTGCCGGGCTATGGCAGGGACGGTGCCTCAAATATCCCTGGAAGCTCTGGTGTCACTTGAATGAAGGAGTCGAGCAGGTGTTGTCCCGGCGGCTGGACCAATCCGAGACCCCCGCCCGTTTGACAACACGGCCGGGAGGCGGGGCCTGCGCCCAACTACTACGGGAGGAAGCCGAGCGCCGCTGGGAGCGCCCGACAAAGTTGCCGACCTGGCGACGGCCACGCGTTTGCGTGCGTGTGTGAGTGTGTGAGATACATGCGCGTGTGCGGGTGCTCCAAGGCAATGGCCGAACGGACTTAACTAAAAGCGAATCCCAGCTCCGGTTGCAGCTAAAGAAAGGCGAGAGGGGATGGTCTGCGCTGGGACAGCGTTCTCCCTCCCCTCCAACCCCCTCGGGCTCCTGGCTCGCATCACACCCGCAACGGGCTGGGAAAGTTTCCTCTTTCTGCCTTTTGTAATTTAGTTGAGATTCCCATCCCCGAGGCCTTGACAGATTGGAGAAGTTTCCTGGACACAGTGGTGCTGGGGGCAAGCTGGGCACAGATGGGAATTCCTGGCCGTGTGATGTTTTGTATTAAAAACAAAAAATCCTCCAAACTATTTTAAGATAGGAGCAGAAGCACTAGATACAGGACTCCGCCTGACCGGTTGCCCTATCTTCCTCTTTTTGCCCCGCCGTGGTGGGCCTTGCCACACCTTAGGTGTCAGATTCTTGCCCCTCCCTCAGTCCAGACGGATTCTGGGCTGGGCTGCAGGGATCCAGGTGAGAGACTGGACTTGCATCATTTACAGGCGGATGGCAGGGAGGCCCGGGCAGCCCTGAGTCAGCCCGCGGCGGAGCATCGCGTGCCCCAGAGGCTGGAGCTTGAAAGGCAACTTTACGCGTCTCCAAACATACTCTTCCATTTTCCCAAAGCGCTACTCGCCGCCGCGTTCTGTGTTCCCTTTACTCTTCATTCATCGGATGGAAAAGGTTAAAAAAAAAAAACAAAAACCTCCCCGAACCCTAAAAGCAGAACCCGATGAAATTCTCTCCATCTCTTCTGCTTTCTTATTCAAGCTCCCTCCCCAAGCACGGCCGGGCTGGGTTGCCCTCGACTGCTTTCTCCCCCCGGTTTGCGGAAGCTGGGAGAAAGTTGGGCGCCGCTGGGAGCGCCTCTTCCCCCGCTGTGTGTGTACGTGTGCACGCTCACGTCTCCCCCGCGCCGAGGCCGGGGACAGGAACTGCTCCGGGCACCGTCAGTCCGACGGCGCAGCTCTGGGGGCTCGTAGGGCAGGGGGAGGGCGGGGACGCGAGCGCTGCGCCACTCACCCCGGGTGACGCGCTTTCGCCCCTCCCCCGCCGTCTCCACCCTCCTGCAGGAGAACAGGTGAGCTTGGGTACCAGCTCCAACCCCCCGCCCCCGCCCCCGCCCCGTTCCCAGCCCGCGCCCTCTGCGGTAATGCGCCCCGGAGGTTTCATCACCCACTGCCCGCGGAGACGCGGCTCTGGGTCTCCGCGGCGGGGCGCACCGAGCGCCTCGTTGGGGCAGCCTTGTGACACGGTTGGGGGAAGGGGTGCGGAGACGCCGGGGCCAGGTCGTCCTCTGTCAGCCGTTCCACTTCCCAAGCTCCCCTCCCAAAGTCCCGGATGCAGGAGGGCGTTAGGAACGGGGATGGGGGCAGGGTGGGACCAGTGGCTCCGGCTGTCCAGTGTCCAGCGGCCCAGAGCTGGGAGGAATGATAGGAGGGGGTGGGAAAGGCACCTTCCAGTAGGCCCTCCCAGCCTGGGAGCTAGCTGCTGTCCACCATCCCCACCCGATTTCAGAACCCCAAGAAAGGGTCACTTTGAAGGTCTGAGTCTGCATCGTGGCAAAAAACTGACCACTCATTCCCATGATTCCAATAACAGTTACCTCTTCCCTCAAGGGTTTTTGGGGAAGGAGGTGGGGTACAAGTCCATTATATTAATAATAGATGGTGCACACTTCCCACTCTGCTTTTGTTTGGGTATTTATTTCCTTTATTAGTGTATGAAACACCATCTCCTGTAGATTCTTAGGAGACAAAACATAACAAAAAACCAACAGCAGTCTGGCCTCCCACGAAGTCCATAAGCCTCTGAATTTCCTGGGTAGGCTTTCTTTCCTTGGAGAGCCTCTTTTGTAGGTGAGAACACGAGTAATATTGGCATTAAAAAGGGCATCTGGTCTCTTGGCTCTTTGAGCAACACAAACAGAAGAGGTCTAGCGGGTGGGAGCAAGCCCACCTTTGTGGGATGCAGTCTGTGTCTTCTTGTTAGAAGGCTGGGCCACCACCTGGAGCAGTGGTCAGGCAGATGCAGGTCTCTGGGCTCCTGCCTCCAGAGCTGGGGCACAGCCTTTTGCCACCACAAGGCCCTGGGACTGCCCTCAGAGGACCTGCATAATAGAAAAATTCATCTTGAAGCTATTTGCTCCAGTTTCACAGGGGACATTCGTGTCTCCTACCTGAGCCACCTGCCCCTTTTAGAACTAAAAAAAAAAAAAAGTGGTAGTTGGATTTGAGGTATAGCAAGTACAGTTACCAGTTCTTAAGAGTTTTATATTCAGACCACTTGGCCAGAGCCAGACATCCAGAGAAGAATGCCCATCCCAGTCTGTCCCATCAGGGCTGAGAAAATTCTGCAGAAGCAGGAGGCAGTATACTGGGATTACCAGTCGAGGCCACGGGCCTGGGGTCGGAGTAGGGAGAAGAGCTCAGGCTGGTGACTGCTGTGATCNAAAAAAAAAAAAGAACCCGGTGGCCAGCGGCCGGGGCGGAAGGCCCTGCTGCTCCTCGCGGGGTCAGCCCTCGGGGTTCGGGCTTGGCCCCCCGTCCCCACCCCGGTGCCTGGCGGGCTCATTCCGCTGCTTCTGTTCCCGGCCTACGTCTCCTCACCGTTTCCAAGTTGGCCCACGTCGTGCGCCAGTGTTAACCCACTTCACGTCCCAGCTTGCATGAACACGAGTTCAAAAAAAACAAAACCCAGTTTTGAGCGTCGAGCCCCGCTGTTTGAAACCTCTATCCCCTGCACCCGCCCCAATCCCCTCCAGCCTTCAGTCCCCGGAAAAGGGGCATTTTCCCGGGCGCCCCCATCGAAAGGCCTTGCGTTACGTATTGCTCTCCCGGTTTTGTTTTGATAGGGTCGCCGGAGTTCTTCCTGCTTCCGTCTCTCCATCTGCAGTGATAACTAACTTTTTTTGTCTTTCTGATCGTAGGCTTTTTCTTTCTGTAGTTCGTCTTCGGCTTTTAATCCCACTAGGCCCACATCTTTTACTTTCTTTGCCTTGTAGAGGTTTGTTTTGTTTTGTTTTTTAAAACCAAACAGTGAGGGCGTTAATTCGGGTTTAAGTTTGAAAGGGGAGAGAATACTGACAAGTGGAAAAGGAACAGAGGGTATCATAGGAGGGAAGACCATCAGGGGTAAATGAACAGAGGGGACATGGTGCATTTCAGATGAGGAATAGGAGTTGCCCAGTTTGGCATTCAAATGCAAGATAAAGCTGTCAAGGACGTTTGGGGCCTTGTTGTAGGACCTTTGTGAACAAATCTGTGCTCACCAGAGAAGATTTTATCTCATCCTGGTAGCATTTAAGAATGAAACTCCAGGATGCTCTTAGACTAGATTCCCTTTTGGAGTTAGGAAAAGGTCAGCGGCCCAGAGCTGACACTGAAGGGATGGATGAGAGGAATGGTAAGTAATTAGTTGGAATCTTGATGTGGATTGCTATGCCTAGAAGGATGTTCTTACTTGTGTGTGAGCAGGTGGTGCCTTGGAGGATGGGAAGTTGTTGAATGATGAGGCAGTGTTGTGTAGGTTGATGTTAATACTTGGTGGCTGGTCCAGGCTGTCTGAGTTCCAAAGCCAGAGTGGAAAGCGTGGCTTCCACGTGTAGAGCGCCTCCTCCTGCAAGCCACGCCCCCTTGGGGGCCGACTGTCTGGACTGATGGCACCACCTTATGGTCAGAGAGGGAACTGCCTGTCCAAATAGTGGACTCTCCTCTCTTCCAGGCTCAAAGACCTGAGACACTAACGCCGGATCTTCCACCTTCTCCTCAATTTCCTTAGCAAATAAGTTGATATAGATTTAGACAGTCTCCTCCTTGCAACCATATGCTATAATCACCCCATCAAGGAAATCTCATTCAAACTTTTTGCTTTTCCTCCCCCATGCTTTGATGTGAGCCTCATATCTATTCAATCATGGCTCCTTTGAGTCACATCTCTGTGAGGGAAAATGGCAAAAGAAGTTGTCCACGTGAAACCGGCCAGACAAAATAGCAATAAAATTCTGCTACCAGCCTCCAAAATAAGTAGAGGTCTCTCCCTAAAAAGTCTCTGTCTTTCCCTTTGTTTTCCTTCATTGAACGAGTTGTTTCATAAATGGAATTCAAGAGAAGGGAGACTGTATCGTCCATCTTTGAGTCTGTATAATGGTGTTACAACAAAATTGCTCTCTACTCATTTTCATGGTAAAAGTCCAGGGCCTCAATAACATTATGAGTTAAGAAGACTTTTGTGGGGCTGCTCTGGAAACCTCACCATCATTTACAGTATTGTTTATTGGAGGAAAACTATCCTGAGTTCCCACAATAATCAACTCCCAAAGGTTTGGAGTACACCACTTTTGTGAATTGCACATTTCCTCTCTGTTGTAGATTAATAGTCAAACCATAGTTGTGGACTGACTGGGAACACAAAAGATGAATGAGAATTTTTTAAAAAACCCAAGAGAATAATAACACTGTCTCCTCACCGTAAAGAATCAAAAGCCGTAAGCACCAGGCTTCCGATCATGGTCTGAGTTTTGTTTGTGCCTTGCTCTGAAGCCTGTATAGTATTCCACTTGGCATCTCTGTTTTCCTCGAGTCATGATTTTTGCTTCCTCACTGTGTGCAGAGACAAAACTCCAGGAGGAAGTGTCCCAGGATCTGCCGGACCTCTACGAGGAGTGCTCCTGGGACCCAGAGGGGAGCCGCTCTGGCCTTGGAGCACTGTGGCGCTTTCTCTCTGATGGGTTTGGTCGGAGAACTGTGAGTAAAGGAAGAGTTGTTGTTTTATTGTGTGTGTGTGTGGGGGTGGGGGGCAATTTTCCAGGGAGCCAGATTTTGAAAATCTTCATGAAATGATCAAGTCTGTTAATGTGATTTAACCAGCAGTATGCCGTCAGGGTCCATGGAACTAAATTTTCATTTTTGAGTTTTTTTTTTTCTGAAGAGTTCTAACTATTTGTAAAGGTTAATATTTCATAATTTTGGTTCTTTTTAAAATAAATCTTGCAAAGATCAAAGAGAACATTTATTTTTTAAACAAAAACAGGATAAAACCCATTCTGTCTTGAATGTACCATGTAGGACCATTGGGGCCATTTGTAAATCTAAGACTTTGTGGAATCTGATTTTTCTTATATCTTGAAGCACTTTTCATTTTATCATCCTTGGAACTATTTTATCATTATCCATCAATTATTACCAATTATACTAGAAAATACTAAAATAATAAGAAAATGAAAGAATGATGGCATCACCATCCAGAAAGATGATGCAATAGTGAAATAAATCATCATGATTGCATCACCCTTCAGTTTTCTTATTACATTGCTTAGAGTATTACATCATCTTTCAAGAAAGTTTAAAAGAGGCTAGAAGATACCATCTTTGTAGTTTTATTATTATCGCTTTCATTGCATGCCATTGAGAATAGAGAATTTTTCANAATAGTGAAATAAATCATCATGATTGCATCACCCTTCAGTTTTCTTATTACATTGCTTAGAGTATTACATCATCTTTCAAGAAAGTTTAAAAGAGGCTAGAAGATACCATCTTTGTAGTTTTATTATTATCGCTTTCATTGCATGCCATTGAGAATAGAGAATTTTTCATTGCCTGCACAAAATGGTGAAGAGAAGAAAAGTGACAAAGGAAAATGTTTTTTACAGTAGTTAGACAAATCGGAAGAGACAATAGCGATGTTGACTCTAACGGTAATAGTAAAATTCACTTTGTAAGCAAAGTCTCAGACCCTGAATTTTACCATACAATAATCTAGGTGAGTTTTCTCACACTCCAGAATCGACAAATAAACAATATATTCTTGAGGACAAAGAGAAAATATGATATTCTCATCCAGTTAGTCATTCAACAAGAATGATTTCATCACCCAGTATTTTGCAACAAGAACCGGGACCATCCTGTTTTGCTTGAAGAAGGAGGAACCAATGTTCTTTTACCTTTTGTGGTGTTTGTTTAGCAAAATTTGTGTGATACAGTTTGAAGGGGACAAATGACCAAATCAGGTGTGTTTGCAAAAGTGATCCAAAGAATGTTCTTGCCAGTGTTTATAAATGTAAAAATGAAAATGCTTTGCAATTATGGAGAAAGATGACCGTCTTCTTTTTAGCAAAGTTATGACCCATCAGAGGTTTCAAAAGTACTAGTTTTATAATGCAAGAAGAACCAGAACTGACAATAAATTAGAACTTACTGGAGAATTACTTAAAATATGGAGTTAGTATTTGTGAGATGGATCTGCCCCAGGTTCACATTTGACAGTTCATGAATAGTTAGTTGCATGTAGAGAATATTGCTCATTTTGAGTTTATATACCTTTAAAGTCAGGAGAATAGGGAATGAAAATGTGCTATATTTAAATGATTGAACGAATTTTGTAGTGAAAATGTAAAAACTATCCCTTTGTTATTACTTCTGTAAATTACTCAGAAAAATAAAAAGACTTCCATTGGACCAGATGATGATGACAGCTTTTTCTTGATGTACATACAGCAGGGCCTGAGGTCACATGCATAGACTATTTTTTAAAAAGTTACATAAACTCCTTCAGGTAAGCAGGAGCCAGTGTAGAAGACTCCGTCCATCTGTCCATTCTCAGCCCTCCCACTACCCCACTTTTCTTAAAGCTTGAAATGGCAACCCACTCCAGTATTCTTGCCTGGAGAATCCCACGGACAGAGGAGCCTGGTGGGCTACAGTCCACGGGGTCACAAAGAGTCGGACACGACTGAGTGACTTCACTCACTCACTTACTCAAGGATTAATGACTGTTTTACAGCAGAGTGCTTTGAATGAAAGACATTGTCATATAGCCTCTCCGTTTATTCTCCTCTTTAGTGGAACTCAGTATTTCTCAAAATTCAGTGGGGATAAGAATCACTGTATATGACATAAAATATGGATACTGCATTTTAGAGTATGATAGGCAGGATTTGTAAAGTTCCTTTTGACCATTCAAGAATTTTTACTTTGTATGAAGACTTTAGAACCGACCTGTCTTAGTCCACTGAGGTGGCCATAACAGAACACCATTGTCTGGGTGGTTTAAATAACAATTTTCTTTTGGCCTGCCTGTACGGCTTGCCTGGTTCTTAGTTCCTTGATTAGGGATGGCAACTGTGTCCTTGGCAGTGATAGGGCAGAGTCCTAACCACTGGACTACCAGGGAGTTCCCACAGATGTTTATTTCTCATAGTTCTGGAAGCTGGAAACCTGAGATCAGAGCGTCAGCCTGGTTGGGTTCTTGGTGGAGGCCTGCTTCTTTGATCAAACATAAAAAGAGGGAGAGAGAGAGATGCTGCGAGAGAGCTCCATCTTTATAAGGGCAGGGAGAGAGAGAGATGCTGCGAGAGAGCTCCATCTTTATAAGGGCATTAATCCCATCATGAGGGTCTCACCCTCATAAACTATCTAACTCTAATTATCTCCTTAAAGACCCCACATCCATCACACTGGGGGTTAGGCTTTTAACTTACCAATTCAGGGAGGACACAGGCATTCAGGCTATGGCACTAAGCCACTCTGACACTGATTCATTCAGTAAACTCTTGTGTGTGTCTATGCTTTAGACCTGGTGTTGCATTCTGGGCAGGAAGGAAGAGCTGAACTCAGGAACTGCCCTTCTCACTTCCCTGGTGGCTCAGATGGTAAAGAATCCGCCTGCAATGCAGGAGACCTGCGTTTGATCCCTGGATTGGGAAGATCCCTTGGAGAAGGGAATGGCAACCCACTCCAGTATTCTTGCCTGGAGAATCCCATGGACAAGGAGCCTGGCAGGCTACTTACTATCCATGGGGTTGCAAAGAGTCGAACACGACTGAGTGACTGTCACGACTGCCCTTACAGCAGCATCAATCTAGAGAGGAGGAAGCAATAATTTTTCGAGCACTGTGTGGTCAGGATTACCATGGAGATGAGATCAGGGTATCCTGGGAACCAAGAGAATGGTTGCCCTCAACCAATGACACCTCAGTGGTTGACGCCTTACAAAGGTGTCAAAGATGAACATTACTAGTTTTTATGTTCACTTACAAAACAGGAATTGAAGAGGAGAATGTTTAGGAGGCATTTGGAGGGTGGAAACAGGGAGAAAAAGCCTCCAGGCAGCAGGGCCAACATATGCAGAGGCCCAGAGGAGTGAGAGAGAGCAGGCAGGATGGAGAGCTGCATGGTCTGGTGTGGCCGGGCAGGATGGTGTTTGTGGAGGAGAGGACTCTTCAGCTGGACACTGACTGGGATTAGACCCTGAGGGCCTATTGCGTATGTCTTCATCTGCAAGTAACAGAAAACCCTAAGCAAAAAACTTATTAAAGGCAAGTGTGTTACCCCCCATTCCAGAAAGTGGACTGGGGACGGAAACCTCTGCTGGGGAACGCATTGCGAAGTCAGGTGGCAAGTGTAGAGGTGATTTTGAGAAGCTTGTGGGGGGCAAACGGACGGGATAATCAACTTATACACTTGAGGGGTAAGTGGGAAAATGGTGGCAGCTTAAGCCTCTCTTTAGCAGTCCTCCCTTTACCTGCCCTGTGCCCCCCACCTCCTTCTACCCCCCACCCATATCTCCCAATCAATGCTGTCACTACTTTTCTGGGTGGGTGTGTGTGTGTGTGTGAATTGCTCAGTCGGGTCCAACTCTTTGTGCCCATTAGGCTTGTAGTGGGCTTGTAGCCCACTCGGCTCCTCTGTCCATGGAATTCTCCAGGCAAGAATACTGGAGTGGGTTACCATTCCCTTCTCCAAAGGATCTTCCTGACCTAGGGATTGAATCCAGGTCTCCTGTATTGCAGTAAAGACTGTCTAGCACAAAAACCCAGGAGTAATATTCCATATGGAAACAAATCATTTTCTCCTTCCCTTTGCATGCCTCTGTGTGGGACTTATCAATTCATGCTGTTTCTGACTCCAAAATACTTGTCAGTCCTGCTCACCTCTATGTGTCTCCCATCCAAGCCTCAGTCATCTCTGTCTTGTCCTACTGTGGAGCTGACCATCTGCTCTCGTGCTTCCACTTTGGCTCACCAACACTCTCTCCAGTCCTAATTCTCTGCACTGTAGCCAGACTGATAAAATAAAACAAGTAGCCAGCAAAAATAAGCCCTGAACCCAATCCTATTACTCTATTGCATAACTCCAGAGGCCTCCTCAAAATCCAGGCCACGCTCCTAACCATGGACCGGACGGCCTGGTTAGACCTGGCCCTGCTGGTTTTGCAGACCTCAGGTAACTCGCTCCCTCAATCGCTCCCTTCCAGCACCTTCTTTTTATGCTACTATTAGCCAAGCTCTCTCCTGCCTTAGGGCCTTCATACAGGCTGTTCCTGTAAATTAGGGGCCTTGGTCAGTTATTACACTCTTGCCTTATTTTCATTGTTTGTTCTCTTATTCTTTCTCCCGCCCAAAATGTACTACAAGGGCCCTGAAGGAGAGGGTATTGTCCAGCATGCTCCATGTTCAGTTCCCAGCACCCACTACCCTGACTCACAGCAGATTGTGTGTGTGTGTGTGTGTGTGTGTGTGTGTGTGTGTGTGTGGTTGCTGCATGAGGAAATGCCTCCTGGTTCCATTAGCAGCACTAGGACTTCCGGGGGAAACCCAGTTTGGGGGACAGACGGTGGCTGTAAAGGGTTAGTGGGCCGTCAAGGTGCAATATGCAATGCACAATTCAGCAGCATCCTCCTGTTCTTCTGCATTTCATAGTTCAGCCAGGACCCTGATTCCGTACTGCTTTATGCTGAGATAATTTCTAGGTTAAAAGTATTTTCATATACGAGGCCCCCTTAAACCTCTCTACAGCCTTGGGAGGGAGTAGGATTATTATTCCTTTACAGATGAAAACCTCAGACTCAGAGATTCTTATCCAAAAATCACATATAGCTGGAAGGGTTCCTGTCCAGATTTGAATGTGGGTATTCAGATTTCTAGATCTTTGTATTTGATTGTTGTTCTGAGTTCATAATCTACTCCATCCCCAGCAGTGACAATAAGGCTGGTAGATCATGTTGCAGAACATTTTCATTTTGATGATGAGCAAAGTGAGCTTCGCTTGATGGCCAGAGGAATCCAGTGGCCATGTATGTGCATATATGTATGTGTATGTTTTTCTCCTTAAGACCTTAAAACCTTGAGAGAGATGGAAGAACTAGGAAAAGAGGAAAACAAAGAGAAAAGTAAAAGAAAGTCCTCAGAAGAAAGAAATGAACCACAACTAAGATAAGATTATAATCTAAAAGAAAGTCACAGAATGTGTTTTAGACCCTTCTTGTTCTTTGGCTAGGTTACAAACAAAAAAGATGTGGATAACAAGATAAACTAGACACACAAAACTAAAGCAGGAGGGCTGCTAATTGACAAGAAAAGAGCCCCCATGTATGTGTGTGTGGAGGCGGCCCCCCATGTATGTGTGTGTGGAGGCGGCCGGGGGAGGGAGAGGCAGGCCGGTGGGGGGGTGCTCTGCAAGCAGCCTGGGTTCATCATTAGCAGCCGAGTGACGCTCACTGCGGGCTGGCGGGTGTTCAGGAGAGAAAAGAGGACAGGGTTGGGCCCTTGATGCTCGTCAAGGACGGTGGAGAAGCAGACGGGAAAGGAGAGCTAATCTGTGCAGTGTGGAGGTTGGGGCAGCTTCTCGGGGGTGGGGATTGAGGTGCTGCGGCCTTCAAATCTTAGCCCTGGTGCTAATCTGCTGTGTCTTCTCAGCTAGGTCCTTAGCCTCTCTGTGCTTCAGCCTGCTCATCCTGTTTCAGGATCATGCTGTGTGCTTCACAGGGTTGTTGCAGGATTAAATGAGACAGCGTGTCAAGTGCCTTGCTCCGTGCTTGCTTTCCTCGTTTTTTTCCCTGGTGATCAAAGCTAGCGGTGGGGGCTGTGGCAACTCTCTGAGCCACATCCGGGTGTGAGTAAGAACCGCGACCTTCTGTTGCTTGGGACACTGTCAGATCCTTAGAAGGCAGGAAGCAGAGTCAGTGAGCTGCCCCCTCCTCCTACCCTGAGTGATGGTGAGATGGGGGTGGGTTTCATCTGGGGGCTGCTGTGTAGGTGGCAAGTGGGTCCATTTATATTCGCAGGTTACTGTGAGCCGTTACTTAGCAAATCTGCTCTTTCAAATGCCTTAATGGACTGCTATAGTAAAAAGAGAGAAAAATCTTTTCATTCCTATGTGTGTGTCGTCCAAATGATATTTTTAAAGATTTATTTTTGTGTGTTCACGATGTTCTTGAATAATGTTTCCACAAGTACGGTCAAAGATAAAACGCGCAGCGCACAAAATCTGGCCGTGCAGATTGTAGCGTGCGGCTGGCTCTCGACCAGCCCTGGGCTCCGGGTCCCTGTGCTCTGCACTGGCCAGTCTCCTTGGGAGGTCTCGTGTGAGCTAGCTCGCTGAGGCCAGGCTCGGGGCGGTCCTCGTCCAGTGTCACCCCTTCCCCTCTTCCACCCGCAGCGGGGCTCTCCGTCTGGACTCGTAGAGGCCAGACTTCTGTGTTTCAGTCGTTTACTGGACAGGTATCTGGTGAACACTTTCTGTGCTGGGCACTGGGCTGGACTCTGTGGTGGCTCACTTGGTAGAGGATCCACCTGCAATAGCAGGAGACCCCTGGAGAGGGCATGGCAGTTCACTCCACTGTTCTTGCCTGGAGAATCCCACGGACTGAGGAGCCTGGTGGGCTACAGTCCATAGGGCTGCACAGAGTTCCATACGATGGAAGCAACTGAGCTCAAGCACACATGTGGTGCATAAGATGGGCAAGGCAGCTAGATGTAAAGTCCGGAGAAGAGTGTCTGAGGGCCTCTGTCAGCAAGCATGGTCTGGAAAAGCCTCCCTGAATGGGGATCATTTCTGTACAAATCTGACTGACGGGAAAAGGATGGAGGGAGGCTGCTTTTAGGCAGAAGCACAGTATTAAGTACAGAGGCCCTGAGGTTGGAATTGAGCTTGACTTGTTCGAAGAACTGAAAGACGGTTGGTGTGGCCAGGGCCTAGTGAGTGATGTGGAAAGTGGAAGTAGGTGAGGAGTTTAAGGCTAGTGGCCCAGGGCAAGAAGTTTGACAAAATGCCATAGACGGGGCCGCTTAAACAGCAGAAATCTCTTCTCTCACAGTTCTGGAGGCTGGGGGGCCTGAGATCCAGGGTGCCAGCTCGGCGGGGTTCTGGTGAGGGCCCTCTCTTCCTGGCTTGCAGATGGCTGTCTTCTTGCTGTGTTTTCACAGAGTGGAGAGAGAGAGAAAGAGGGCAAGCTCTCGGGTCTTTTCTTTAAGGGTATTAATCCCATCATGGGGTGCTTCACTCTCGTGACCTCGTCTAACCTAATTATCTCTCAAGGGTCCCACCTCTAAAACCTTGACACCGAGGGGCTGGGGTTTCTGTCTGTAACAGTGGATTTTACTGTTAAGTGTGATGGGACCTGGGAGGCCTGGGCAGTTATCTTAGATAGGTAGGAAGCAGAGGGCACTGGGGCAGCAGCAACATTTGAAAGGCTGAGGGCGAGCACAGCCAGTTCGGACTTATCTCTTCTTGCCTAATGTCTCCGTTTCTCACTGCAGATCCACTTTCTCTGCGTCTCTGGGCCATGTGGCAGAAGATGGCCTCCCCTGACTGTGGAGTTTCGCATCTCTGCCATTGAGAGACCAGCCCAGAGTAAGCTGGAGTCTCTCTGCTGTAATTCCAAATTCTGAATAGCTCCCAGTTCCAGAGGGAGAATCTGATTGGCTCAGATCTCTGCTCTGATGCTTTGTGGTCAGGGGGGTGGGGGCATGTGCTGTGATCCTGTGGATGGGGGCCCATCCTGGGACTCTGTGGGTGGTGTGGGGGAGGTCCCATAAGATGGGACTTCATGGTAGACAGGGCACCAGAAGGCACCCAAAAGTGTCAGCTCTCGAGATCTGGAGGGAAATTAGGCACTTGTGAATCTGCCTCTGTTCCCACTCAGCTATGCCCAGCTTTCTGGGCTCCTAGGTCAGCGTAGGACTGGGCAGGGAGATGGCTCTCCCAGCTGCCACAGAGAGGGCAGCACCAAGAGTTTGGGAGGCAGGAGAGCCGTACCAGGAAGCAAGAGTCTAGAACCGTGAGTCTAGGCGGAGCCTGGCCGGAGGACGCTGGGGTCCTCGGCAGAAGAGCCTTGCCATCGGGCTTTGGAGGGTGGCTGTCAGGGTGACAGAGCTCCCAGGACCTGACCTGCCGGTGTCCGCTCCTTTCTCACAGCCTCTAGAAGTGAGGTCCTCTGGTGACTTTTGCTGCCGTAAAGTCATCTGAGTCTGGAGTGGCTTCTTGGGATCCAGGTGATGAAGTCAGAGTGGAAGGAACCTTCTGAACACCTCAGAACTGATTAGGGTCTCCATGACTCTTCCTGAGCCCCACCCTGGGGTCACTCCAGCCAGTCATGGGCTCCCTTTTCTTGTCTCCCCAGTGCTAAAGTCAGCTTGTCTCTCTTACAGACTTTTGTTCCAATCTCTCCCAGTTTCCTTGTTCTTTTCAACAAGTTAATGGAAAACTTCCTGAAGTGGGGTGGCTGTGGGTGTTCTCTTTTCTCCGTCACTCTCACAGTCCTGGACACAGCAAAGGCTCTCGGTGAATATTTGTCCCCTGAATTGAAAGCGGTTTGTGAGTCTGACCTGCTCTCAGTTAACCAAGGACCAAAGCGGGCCTGTGGGATGGGCCCATGTCTACGCAGTTAATGTCAGCATCACCAGTCATGAGTCATTTGCTTATTGCCTTTGTGGCTTTTACCATACCTGCACTTTACCCATGTGTTTACTACTTTCTACTTTTCTTTAAAGTGGCTTATGTTTTTCACAAAGAAAATTAATTTTAACAGGAAACTTTATTCCATACCCGTGCTTTAAAACCAGTTTTTATCTTCCTGGAAATGGGAAGTTGACTGTAAAAATAGATACACATCTCTTCAATAGAAAGCACGTGTCCATCACCCAGTGAGTGATCTCGAGGGGTCCAGTAGCACACAGGTCACACTTTGGGGAATTCTGATTTATATGATGGGTGAGGATGCATTCAGAAGAACGCCCACTCAGAAGAATGCCCGCTGGCCCTGGGCACACTTCTGGGTCTTGGGCGACTTGCCATTCTGTGATCTGCGGCCCCAGCAGCCAGGCGCTGCCACCTGCTGTAGGCTCTCACTGAAAAGGCAGCTTTGGTGACCGTTGAGAGGGCCCATGGCAGGGCTGTGGTGCCTTTCTCTCGTCTCTGGGGACCCCCTGCTCTTTGCCCTCCTGCCCTAGTCCAGGCTCCTCCTGCCACTCTTTTGTCCCCATCATGGGAACAGCTATGGTGGAGGAGGTGAGGCAGGTGGGGGAGGCGGGGGAGGGAATGAGGAGAGGAAGGGGACAGAGGAGGGCAGGAAGGAACAAGAGGAGGAGGGCGAGGATGATGGGGAGGAGATTGGAGAGGAGGAGGAAGAGGCCAGGCTGTGTGGCTTGGGAACGGGAACTGGGCTTATGGAACCGAGCCTGGGCAGTTGTCTTGGAGAGGAGAGAATGGGGTGAGGGGCTGGACAGTGGAGGAGAGGGGGCAGAGAGGTGTGGAGCAGTTGGCCATAATACTTTGTAGCAGGAGAGTGGTTTTGGGTGAGAGCGAGAGAATAGTACAATGTATATTTGTCTCTTGCGCCTTAAGGCCTTGGCTGGGTGGACAAGCACAAAATCAACATTTTGGTTCTTATGTTGCAGTAGGTAACCCTTCTGTAGGGTGAAAGGTTTTATCAGTAAAAGGCAAGGTACAAATGTAAAAGCAATAGGTTACTTTTTAGCGCAAAGATGGTCTCTCTCTCTGTTGATGTTTCAGTTCAGTTCAGTCGCTCAGTCGTGTCCGACTCTGCGCTTTGCTGGAGCAGCCGTGAAGAGATACCCCACGTTCAAGGTAAGAGAAACCCAAGTAAGACGGTAGGTGTTGCAAGAGGCATCAGAGGGCAGACACACTGAAACCATAATCACAGAAAACTAGTCAATCTAATCACACTAGGACCACAGCCTTGTCTAGCTCAATGAAACCAAGCCATGCCCTGTGGGGTGGGCATGGTGGAGAGGTCTGATACAATGTGGTCCACTGGAGAAGGGAATGGCAAACCAGTTCAGTGTTCTCACCTTGAGAACCCCATGAACGGTTGGATGTTTGGACTTGCCTTAATTACCAGTTTGGATTTTGGCAGGTTAAGAGGTCAAGTGACACAGCAGATCATCATCCAGGTTCCAAATCTGTGTTCTGGCTCAGCATAGACACAGAGGCTCCTAGAGCCGACAGGGACCTTGGTGTGAAGCATCTCCTGAGCTACTTCCAGCATACTCAGCATCTCTGCAATCTATGAGTCTGATGGGGGACTTGCCTGGCAGATGAAGCCCTAGCTTCTCAGGGCCCCTCCAGTATTGTCCCAGCTGGGATGCTGGCCAGCCCCTGTCTTCTGGACCCTAGACCTCTGGCTCCTGGGCGCAGATCATGGTGGTTTAGGACTAGTCTTTGCAAGGATGTTGGGAACCAGTGTGCCTGGCTAAGGACTGGAGGGGGCATTGCGAGCTCCTGGCGAGTGTTCTTCTGCCTCCAGATTAGGGTGCCCAGAGGATGCTCCAGGCTGTTGTGCATCTGGGTGGGTAGACCAGCCACCATATGTGTATGCTTGTGGAGTTCTGCATTTATCTTCTTGCTTTATTTCAGACAAGGCTGATAGCCTCTCGCACCTAGATTGACGATCTAGTTTGAATTCCCATTCTGTCACTTCCTAACTGTGTGACCTTGGGCAGGTTCTTAACCTCTCTGTTCCTCTATTTCTCTGTAAAATGGTGGTAATTATTGTACTGCACCTCTTTAGGGTTGTGGTGATTCAGAGACTTGACGTGCATTAGCATGCAGAGCTCCTCTAGTTGTGTCTGATGGTCAGTAAGCACCATGGAGAAGTGTGAGCTGTTGGCATCGTCTGGGGCTGCTGCCTCTACCATCTCTTGTTTAAAGTAGTCTTTTATTTTTTCAAGATCTAGCTGTACCTCTTTTTCCACCACCCCTTTTGTACCAGGCAGGGGTCTGAAGCAGTGTTGGCTGGTTCCCACCTAGTGATGCTAACACTACCTGACACTACCGCCGCACTAACCTTCAAACCTTGCCTTGAGCCTCAGTATCCTGTGAACTGCGGTGTGTGAATCATCTATCAGGGAAGAAGGTGCCTGCTCCTCCTGCCCTCCCCCGTGGTCAGCTGCCCCATCTTTCCCCAGTTTACTCTCTCGCAGTGGCCTTTGTTTCTGTTGCCTGCTCCTCCACTTTCAGTAACCTGTCCCCACCTCCATCCTATCAGGTGTCTGGGTGCTAAGCAGACCTCCATTGAAGTCCAGCGCATATCCACCCATCGCTTCCTGGGGGTCCTCTGCTCACCCCTTCGGGGCTCCTAAGGGCTGGGGAGAATTTCAGGGAGAAGCTGCTTCAGCCTCTTCCAGGCTCCTCCTGCCACTCTTTTGTCCCCATCATGGGAACAGCTATGGTGGAGGAGGTGAGGCAGGTGGGGGAGGCGGGGGAGGGAATGAGGAGAGGAAGGGGACAGAGGAGGACAGGAAGGAAGAAGAGGAGGAGGGCGAGGATGATGGGGAGGAGATTGGAGAGGAGGAGGAAGAGGCCAGGCTGTGTGGCTTGGGAATGGGAACTGGGCTTATGGAACCGAGCCTGGGCAGTTGTCTTGGAGAGGAGAGAATGGGGTGAGGGGCTGGACAGTGGAGGAGAGGGGGCAGAGAGGTGTGGAGCAGTTGGCCATAATACTTTGTAGCAGGAGAGTGGTTTTGGGTGAGAGCGAGAGAATAGTACAATGTATATTTGTCTCTTGCGCCTTAAGGCCTTGGCTGGGTGGACAAGCACAAAATCAACATTTTGGTTCTTATGTTGCAGTAGGTAACCCTTCTGTAGGGTGAAAGGTTTTATCAGTAAAAGGCAAGGTACAAATGTAAAAGCAATAGGTTACTTTTTAGCGCAAAGATGGTCTCTCTCTCTGTTGATGTTTCAGTTCAGTTCAGTCGCTCAGTCGTGTCCGACTCTGCGCTTTGCTGGAGCAGCCGTGAAGAGATACCCCACGTTCAAGGTAAGAGAAACCCAAGTAAGACGGTAGGTGTTGCAAGAGGCATCAGAGGGCAGACACACTGAAACCATAATCACAGAAAACTAGTCAATCTAATCACACTAGGACCACAGCCTTGTCTAGCTCAATGAAACCAAGCCATGCCCTGTGGGGTGGGCATGGTGGAGAGGTCTGATACAATGTGGTCCACTGGAGAAGGGAATGGCAAACCAGTTCAGTGTTCTCACCTTGAGAACCCCATGAACGGTTGGATGTTTGGACTTGCCTTAATTACCAGTTTGGATTTTGGCAGGTTAAGAGGTCAAGTGACACAGCAGATCATCATCCAGGTTCCAAATCTGTGTTCTGGCTCAGCATAGACACAGAGGCTCCTAGAGCCGACAGGGACCTTGGTGTGAAGCATCTCCTGAGCTACTTCCAGCATACTCAGCATCTCTGCAATCTATGAGTCTGATGGGGGACTTGCCTGGCAGATGAAGCCCTAGCTTCTCAGGGCCCCTCCAGTATTGTCCCAGCTGGGATGCTGGCCAGCCCCTGTCTTCTGGACCCTAGACCTCTGGCTCCTGGGCGCAGATCATGGTGGTTTAGGACTAGTCTTTGCAAGGATGTTGGGAACCAGTGTGCCTGGCTAAGGACTGGAGGGGGCATTGCGAGCTCCTGGCGAGTGTTCTTCTGCCTCCAGATTAGGGTGCCCAGAGGATGCTCCAGGCTGTTGTGCATCTGGGTGGGTAGACCAGCCACCATATGTGTATGCTTGTGGAGTTCTGCATTTATCTTCTTGCTTTATTTCAGACAAGGCTGATAGCCTCTCGCACCTAGATTGACGATCTAGTTTGAATTCCCATTCTGTCACTTCCTAACTGTGTGACCTTGGGCAGGTTCTTAACCTCTCTGTTCCTCTATTTCTCTGTAAAATGGTGGTAATTATTGTACTGCACCTCTTTAGGGTTGTGGTGATTCAGAGACTTGACGTGCATTAGCATGCAGAGCTCCTCTAGTTGTGTCTGATGGTCAGTAAGCACCATGGAGAAGTGTGAGCTGTTGGCATCGTCTGGGGCTGCTGCCTCTACCATCTCTTGTTTAAAGTAGTCTTTTATTTTTTCAAGATCTAGCTGTACCTCTTTTTCCACCACCCCTTTTGTACCAGGCAGGGGTCTGAAGCAGTGTTGGCTGGTTCCCACCTAGTGATGCTAACACTACCTGACACTACCGCCGCACTAACCTTCAAACCTTGCCTTGAGCCTCAGTATCCTGTGAACTGCGGTGTGTGAATCATCTATCAGGGAAGAAGGTGCCTGCTCCTCCTGCCCTCCCCCGTGGTCAGCTGCCCCATCTTTCCCCAGTTTACTCTCTCGCAGTGGCCTTTGTTTCTGTTGCCTGCTCCTCCACTTTCAGTAACCTGTCCCCACCTCCATCCTATCAGGTGTCTGGGTGCTAAGCAGACCTCCATTGAAGTCCAGCGCATATCCACCCATCGCTTCCTGGGGGTCCTCTGCTCACCCCTTCGGGGCTCCTAAGGGCTGGGGAGAATTTCAGGGAGAAGCTGCTTCAGCCTCCCCCTTTGACCACATGGCCCGTGCCCCAGGCTGTAGATTCTTCTCTCAGGTTCCCTTGCAGGTGGGAGAGGCCCTGAGGGCAGGTCATGTTTCTTCCCGGGGTTATGCCCAGCTGCTTGGTCGCTGTGTTGCTTCTGCCATTTGGAAAGCGTCTGCTTATACCCTGGTCTGCACGATGGCCCTCCACTCCCTCTGTGGCCTGGCTGGCATCTGTTGATGGCCTGTCTGACTTTCTGGTTCTGTCCCCTTGGTTTCTGGGCTCTTTGGAGCCACCCTCTGAGGCTCAACTCTCCAAACTGTTCTTTTCGGTCTCTCCCTGGGAGATGCCACCAGATGAGTTAGCACTGGCCTGTTTCTCTCTGTGGTCACCTTGAGCTCTGCTCTGCATGTGCTTGTGTCCCCTGGGGGCTCAGTGAGCACACCCCCAAGACCCAGGACCCCCAGCCTGACCTCCAAGCTGGCTGCTGCTCTTGATCCCCACTGCTGCCTGTGGGGATGGGGCTGTCCTTTGCGGCTCGGGCCCCAGCACTGTGTCTGTCCCTTGCATCTGTCGGGGCTGCCTGCCTCTTGTAGCCATTCATCCTTCCGCTCAGCTCCTCTCCTCTCACCAGTCTGGGATCTGGTCCTTCCCTTGGGTGGATTCATGCAGGTTTCTCAGTGGTCTGTTCTTCCTGGTTTATCCTCCCTGCAGACTGCAGAATTGCCTGTACCGTGGGAAACCTTTAGTGACTCCAGAGGCTGGGACATGTGCCCCGAGCCTCTGAGCACAGAGTTCAGAACCCCTGAACTGACACCCAAGCGGCTGTTCCTGCCTCGTGATCCTGTTTTCAGCTCACTGCTTTCAGCTCTCTGACCCACCATTCTCTCCTCGGCCCAGCTGGGCTCCACAGTCCACAGTCTGCCCCTTCTTGCTTCCTCTCTGGAGGCCTCCTGGGGGCTTAGTTTTATGTGTCAACTTGGCTGGGTCGTAGGCCCAGCTGGTCAATCAAATGGGAAGCTAAGTGTTGCTGCTGAGGTATTTTGTGGATGTAGTTAGCATCTAGTCAGTTGACTGTAAGTAAAGAAGATTGCCCTGGATGATGTAGGTTGTTCCCATACAGTCAGCTGAGCTGTCCCAGAGAAGGAACTCTGCCTGCAGAATGCCGTATCAGCTCCTCCTGTGTTTTCAGCCTACATTCTGTCCTAAAAATTCAGAGTTGTCAGCCCTCATGATCACAGGAGCCAGAAAAAAAAAAAAAAAAAAAGGTGTTTTTTTTCCTTACAAAAAGTCACCCTGTATGTGTGTGTGTTCAGTTGTGTCTGACTCTTTGCGACCCCATGGACTATAGCCCACCAGGCTCCTCTGTCCATGGGATTTTCCAGGCCAGAATACTGGAGTAGGTTGCCTCCAGGGGATCCTCTAGGGGCTCTTTGCGACCCAGGGATCGAACCTGCGTCTCTTGCGTCTCCTGTATTGCCGGTGGATTCTTTACCACTGTGCCACCTGGGAAGCATGTGTATATGTGTGTAAATATATGTACACACAGATACATATGTATATAGTCCTGGTTCTGTTCTCTGTGAACCCTGACGGTGAATACCTCCTGTGGCTTGGCCCAGACCTCACTTTTTGGACCCCTTCTCTGAGTAGCCAGCTTTTAGAAGCCGCGCCTTCCTACCTACTCTGAGTGCCCTGACTGGATACCTGATTGGTTTTGCTTACCTAGTGCCTGATAGGGTTATGTAGCTCTAAGGCTGTACACCCACAATTCCACTGTTGAGGAGAGGTATCCATTTTGTGCTTTTTTAAAAAATTGAAGCATAGTTGATTTACAGTGTTGTGTTAGTTTCAGGAATACAGTAAGGTGACCAACCTGGATAGTATATTCAAAAGCAGAGACATTACTTTGCCAACTAAGGTCCGCCTAGTCAAGGCTATGGTTTTTCCTGTGGTCATGTATGGATGTGAAAGTTGGACTGTGAAGAAAGGTGAGCGCCGAAGAATCGATGCTTTTGAACTGTGGTGTTGGAGAAGACTCTTGAGAGTCCCTTGGACTGCAAGGAGATCCAACCAGTCCATTCTGAAGGAGATCAACCCTGGGATTTCTTTGGAAGGAATGATGCTAAAGCTGAAACTCCAGTACTTTGGCCACCTCATGCGAAGAGTTGACTCATTGGAAAAGACTCTGATGCTGGGANATCCAGTCCATTCTGAAGGAGATCAACCCTGGGATTTCTTTGGAAGGAATGATGCTAAAGCTGAAACTCCAGTACTTTGGCCACCTCATGCGAAGAGTTGACTCATTGGAAAAGACTCTGATGCTGGGAGGGATTGAGGGCAGGAGGAGAAGGGGACGACCGAGGATGAGATGGCTGGATGGCATCACGGACTCGATGGACGTGAGTCTGAGTGAACTTTGAGAGATGGTGATGAATAGGGAGGCCTGGCATGCTGCGATTCATCGGGTCACAATGAGTCAGACACGACTGAGCGACTGAACTGAACTGAACCCTGAGACTATTGCCCTGACCCTTAGCCAGTTAGGCCAGTTCCACATGCGGATGGAGTGGGTTGTCCTGAATTTATCCCCATTTAGATCATGCGAATGGGCAGTAGATGACACATTTGGTCCCTGATTGACCGGATGAGACAACGCTATTACCACGGATTTCTACAAACAATTTTTCTTCTTGCTTAGCCCAATTGTATCATTGTTTGAGAGATAGGAATGACAATACAAAGGTCAAGGAGGCACTCTAGTTCCAGTACATCAGATAGGAAGGACACAAACAAAGCTACTCTTACCGCCTTTCTTTAACGCATGAAGGAACCCATCATTGGGCCATTTGTATATTTTCTCTAAAATGGCAACCCTTGGCAGTGATGTCCTGGTAATGACACGTTACACACTCTACAAAAAGCTCATACAGGAAGAGGCTGGGAGAGTACTGTCTCCCCCTGTTACGGAGAAAGGTCAGGCTCATGTCACTGTCTCCGACATGTCATGAGCACTAATCTCTGCACTTTGTAGTCAACCAGAAGCAGAGAGGGCACATGTGACAGCTTGGTCAGTGTTCCTGACTGCACTAACTGTAAATTAGCCTGGTCCAGCACATGCACAGCAAAAAATCCCAATTTAGACTTTCTTCCCTGAACTGTAATGATAGTCATAAGGCCCATCATTACTTCTGAAATTACAGTCAAATGGGTATGATTTGGCAACTACTTGTGGCTAGATTATTCTGTGCTGTGGGGATGTTGGGGGAGACCACCTTAGGAAGGTAGAAAAGAGTACAGTCAAGTGGAAACAAATATGATTGGAAATATCTTCAGAGCTTCTAGTTATTGAAAAATGAACAGTCTTTGACTTTTAATGTGGGAATAACTATGAGCATATCTTAGGTTCATCTGCATATGATGATTTTTTCTTTGTTTGTAACATGAGAATTCTTATAAAAATGATGTATAGTCCTGGAGAACTGAAGATGCTGAGTTATCCTGTAAAAATTTGATTCTTTAGATAGGACCATAACTTTAGACAAAGGAATGACAGTCTACTCTGTTTAAAATATGCTCTTTTAAGGTTTTGTTTCCTTTTACTTTTAATACAAATAGTATTCAAATAGAAGATTTACATACATTTATCGGGCTTTAGGTGTTTTAAAAACCTTTNTAAAAATTTGATTCTTTAGATAGGACCATAACTTTAGACAAAGGAATGACAGTCTACTCTGTTTAAAATATGCTCTTTTAAGGTTTTGTTTCCTTTTACTTTTAATACAAATAGTATTCAAATAAAAGATTTACATACATTTATCGGGCTTTAGGTGTTTTAAAAATCTTTTTCTACTCTATAACAGAAACAGCTGGCATTTTCCCTCTCTTACATTTTTTGTCCTCAATTTTCATTGTGTATATTGCCTCTCTAAAGAAATCATAAACAGTTTTTTTTTGGAGTGTTTTTATATGGTTATCCATTTGTGAAGTTTTAAAGCCAATTTATTCCTAGTAATAGTTGGTGTTCTATTTTATTCTTTCATATTTTGGGGGAAAACTATAAATACAATGATACAAAGGTTTTTTTTCTTCTATTTTTATTTTATTCATTTGTGTCCAAAACTTACGATTAGTCTCATATTGTATAACTTCTGGAAATTTATGTCACTTTGATTTTCCTTGGTTCCAATGCTCTTCAATAGTTTGGAAGGAAAAATTTCCAGTCTTTCTTATTATTATATCTGTACCACATAATTTTGTATCCTTATTTCAAAACTTGGTTTCACATTCTTAAGTAAAATTAAACCTTAAAGTTCTCCAGGAAAGTGAAGTGTTAAGGCATCAGAAGATATGGAGAAGGGGCTAGGATTGAGTCCATGGTGAAAAATGAAAAGGGAGTATTCACTTAAAATCCGTCAACTCCTGGGTGAGATGTGGAAAAGGAGTGATTTAGTTCTTGGCCATTGTTACTCAGTCTTAACTAATTTAGGTATTTTTCAAAGATTAATATAGTCTTGAAAGAGTAACAAGTCACAGAAAAATTTCTCCTGTAAAGAAGGAGAGAGAGGATAAGGGCGGGGGCGGGGCAGAGGAGAGAGATTCAAGTCAGTTTCTTGTTGCTGTCGTCCTTTAGTCATGTCTGACTCATTTGTGACTCTATGGACTGTAGCCCACTAGGCGCCTCTGTCCATGGGATTTTCCTGCAAGAATACTTGAGTAGGTTTCCATTTCCTTCTCCAGAAGATCTTTCAGGCCCAGGGATGAAAACTGAGTCTCCTGCATTGTCAGGCAGATCCTTTACCCCTGAGCCACCAGGGAAGCCCCAATTTCTTGTTATCTTGCCAATTTTGTTGCCCACTTGGTTTTATGGTACTTGATGGTGACCAGCTTTTTCCTCTGTGAAACACTAAAAAAGGAGCCTTTATAAAACTTTAAGCCATTTCAGAGATGTGTGCCCTATTACATTCAATCCAGGAGATACTCTGAGGAAGCTAAGAGTATTTTGCTTTTTTGCCCCTCTGTCTTTAGGGGCAGTATAATAAAATGACTATAATAACAGGGAAAGGAAATGGGGAAGAAATCATGTGACCAAATGACTTATGGAGGAACATGTTTCCCTAGTGTTCCTATTCATTTATCTCTACTGTATAATGCATTTTTCTTGTTTTACTGGGTAATTAAACCTTCAACACTCCCAAGTCTGTGAGGAATCTGAATCTCATTATGGGGAGATGCCTGAGTTTGATTCCCTTGTATTATTATCAAGAGTTGGCCTCGTTCAAAGGGAATGCTTTTGATAATGTTTGGAGAGGTCTCCAAGGAGAGTCCCTACCCTGGGCAAGTTAAGCACTGTCACATGTCTTGGCAAGGTTTACTGAACTTTTAGGTTAATTCCTACAGCTGTTTCTCCCCCTCCCACTTAAATTTTGTTTTAAACTTACTGCCTTGTCTGCTTCTTAATAGAGTCGGATCGTTTTTCAGAGGTAGAGCTACTCTTTTCTTTCAAGTTACATTTTTATGAAAAGGAAACAAGAAGAATCCACATCAAAGCCCTGATGCTAGAGACACAGGTTTTCTGCATCTGTCTCCTCTAGTATAACAGTAGTCTGATACCAATCCTGGAAGATGAATTACTTAAAAGTTACACTTTCCATTATGACCCTTTGGATTTAAAACCAACTCTTGTGTCATGTGTCTTTAATCTGAAATGCATGACAAGGATCATAATTTACATTTCTGATCTGGGGGAGAGAGAGCTACAAACCACTGTTTCGAACGCTTCCTCTCTTTGGATACTTAGATCATGCATCTTTGTTTAACTTTTTGGGGGGTCATAAATAAGCAAAATAAAGTGGTTCTAAATTTTTTTCTGGAAAAGTCATCTAAATAGTCAACTGTATATCTCACCTGCCTAAGAATTTACTCATTTTGGAAAGTAGGAGACCAGGCAATTTCACGATGTGTCCTTTTAGAACCAAGCTTTGTAATATATAAAGGTACCCATAAATAGAAGATGCAATTTGAAATGCTGAATACTATTTTTACTTCTTCAAAGAAAAATCAGGGAAGTAATACTATAAGATCTCAACAACTAAACGAAATGATGGATAAACAAGTGAAGGAAGGATTTTTAAATCTTGAAGTTATTTGGTTTTAAAAATTCTATTAAACTACTTGAGTTTTCAAAAATATACTGGACTTGGACAAAGCCAAATACATTGACTAAAAGATAATGAGGCAAAGCACATTATTGTGGGATTTTAATTAGTGTTTAATGATTTTTACAGATAATAGAAAGACTGAGAAGTAAAATTCATATTATTGTTTTGGTGAAAACTCCTTGTGCTCCATTTTAATTTTGAATACATTTTCCTTATGAAAAGAACAGGACAATATTGCATTTTAATAAGACAGGTTTCTATCAACAGCTAGCTTTGTGATTTAACAAAAACAAAACAAAACAAACAAAATATCCATTTGACGCTGGGAGACCTGGATTGTGGTGGTGCCATTTCTGTGAACTCTGAACTTTCATGTATGTGTGGATCACCACACACTGTGGAAAATTCTTAAAGCGACAGGAGTGGCAGACCACCTGACCTGCCTCCTGAGAAACCTGTGTGCAGGTCAAGAAGCAACATTTAAAACTGCACATGGAACAACGGACTGGCTCCAAATTGGGAAAGGAGTACATCAAAGCTGTATATTGTCACCCTGCTTATTTAACTTATATGCAGAGTACATCATGAGAAACACTGGGCTGGATGAAGCACAAGCTGGAATCAAGATTGCCGGGAGAAATATCAATAAGCTCAGATATGAAGATGACACCACCCTTATGGCAGAAAATGAAGAAGAACTAAAAAGCCTCTTGATGAAAGTGAAAGAGGAGAGTGAAAAAGTTGGCTTAAAGCTCAACATTCAGAAAACGAAGATCATGGCATCTGGTCCCACCAGTTCATGGAAAATAGATGGGAAAACAATGGAAACAGTGAAAGATGTTATTTTTTGGGGCTCCAAAATCACTGCAGATGGTGATTGCAGCCATGAAATTAAAAGATACTTGCTCCTTGGAAGAAAAGCTATGGCCAGCCTAGAGAGCATATTAAAAAGCAGCGACATTACTTTGCCAAAAAATGTCTGTCTAGTCAAAGCTTTGGTTTTTCCAGTAGTCATGTATGGATGTGAGAGTTGTACTATAAACCCATGGCAGATTCATCTCAGTTCAGTTCAGTCGCTCAGTCGTGTCCGACTCTTTGCGACCCCATGAATTGCATCACGCCAGGCCTCCCTATCCATCACCATCTCCCGGAGTTCACTCAGACTCACGTCCATCGAGTCCGTGATGCCATCCAGCCATCTCATCCTCGGTCGTCCCCTTCTCCTCCTGCCCCCAATCCCTCCCAGCATCAGAGTCATGTCAATGTATGCCAAAACCAATAGAGTACTGTAAAGTAAAATAAAGTAAAATGGAAGCTCTAAAAAAAAAAAAAGAAAGCTGAGTGCTGAAGAATTGATGCTTTTGAACTGTGGTGTTGGAGAAGACTCTTGAGAGTCCCTTGGACTGCAAGGAGATCCAACCAGTCCATCCTAAAGGAAATCAGTCCTGGGTGTTCATTGGAAGGACTGATGCTGAAGCTGAAACTCCAATACTTTGGCCACCTGATGTGAAGAACTGAGTCATTGGAGAACACCCTGATGCTGGGAAAGCTTGAAGGCTGGAGGAGAAGGGGATGACAGAGGATGAGATGGTTAGATGGCATCACCGACTCAATGGATGTTAATTTGAATAAGCTCTGGGAGTTGGTGATGGACAGGGAGGCCTGGCATGCTGTGGTTCATGGGGTCACAAAGAATCAGGCAAGACTGAGCAACTGAACTGAACTGAATGTTCTTATCTGTAATATATCACTTTAGTCTTAATGTTCTATAATTCTATAAATAGAGTGTTTTCTGAATACATATTTCATTGAAAACATGGTGACTTTGTTCATCCTATGAGTATAATCTTGATTGCAGTCCCCTGCTCCTTAAATCTGGAGCCTAGACTACATATTCTAATGTGTAGAGTAATTTTTTCCTCCTCTCAAAGAAAAGAAAAAAAAAGAAAAAGAGTCTATTCAAGAGCGCTAAATGCTCAGAAACCAGATGTGGTTTGCGTCGGTATTCATTATGAATTTGCTGAAAGTTATAATTACAGAGAGAGCCAAACCCAAAGACACACTTTGGAAGATAGTATTAAGGATAGAAATTTAAGTAATTCTGAAACAAAAAGACTTTTTAAGAAATGTTTAAATGTCAATTATTTCAGCTTGGCGGAATGGCAATACAAATTAGGAAGAGGTGCTCTTATTCTTCATGCTCACAAGGACTTCCTTCCTGATTTCAGATCCTTTGGTCAGGGAGAAAGGCTTACTTTGTGCCCTGGGGCATGGTGCATAATGGGGTTATGACAAAACTCTGATTCCAGATGAACTGGAATTGACTCTTGGCTGTAGCCATTAGCTAAAAATTTAACCTTGAAAGACTGAAAATTTCTGCATATTTTTCCTAATTCAGTTATCTGTCAGTTCAGCCTGTTATCCATGTCTGACTCTTTGCGACTCCACGGACTGCAGCAAGCCAGGCCTCCCTGTCCCAAAGCTTGCTCAAACTCATGTCCATTGAGTCAATGATGCCAGCCAATCACGTCATCTTCTGCCATACCCTTCTCCTCCTGGCTTCAATCTTTCCCAGAATCAGGGTCTTTTCCAATGAGTCAGTTCTTCAAATCAGGTGGCCAGAGTATTGGAGCTTCAGCTTCAGCAGCAGTCCTTCTGATGAATATTCAGAGCTGGTTTCCTTTAGGATGGACTGGTTGGATCTCTTAGCAGTCCAAGGGACTCTCAAGAGTCTTCTCCAACACCACAGTTCAAAGGTATCGATTCTTCGGCACTCAACTTCCTTTATGGTCTAACTATCACGTCCATATATGTCTACTGGAAAAACCATAGCTTTGAGTAGATGGACCTCTGCTGGCAATGTCTCTGCTTTTTAATATGCTGCCTAGGTCGGTCATAGCTTTTCTTCCAAGAAGCAAACGTCTTTTAATTTCATGGCTGCAGTCACCATCTGCGGTGATTTTGGAGCCCAAGAAAATAAAGTCTGTCACAGTTTCCACTGTTTTTCTGTCTATTTGCCATGAAGTGATGAGACCAGATGCCATGATCTTTGAAAAGCTCTAATGCCACACGATCACCCCTGGCACACTCACCAAAACACAAAAGGAGAGCAAGCCTGCCGCTGTCTAGGGCCCTTCCTCCCCGGAGACAGAGAGGCAGGCATGGCACAGCCAGAGCTGGAAGGCAAGAGGCTGCCGCAGTCTCGGCTACAGAGATGACATCTTCTGCCGATCTGTGAGCAGGCTCCCAGTTGCTAACCATGTCTTCCTGGTATCCTACATGGTTGACGNGGGAGGGGGGTTCATGTTTGGGAGTTCGTGTAAAAAAATAAATAAATACAAAAAAAAAAAAAAAAATTTAACCTTGAAAGACTGAAAATTTCTGCATATTTTTCCTAATTCAGTTATCTGTCAGTTCAGCCTGTTATCCATGTCTGACTCTTTGCGACTCCACGGACTGCAGCAAGCCAGGCCTCCCTGTCCCAAAGCTTGCTCAAACTCATGTCCATTGAGTCAATGATGCCAGCCAATCACGTCATCTTCTGCCATACCCTTCTCCTCCTGGCTTCAATCTTTCCCAGAATCAGGGTCTTTTCCAATGAGTCAGTTCTTCAAATCAGGTGGCCAGAGTATTGGAGCTTCAGCTTCAGCAGCAGTCCTTCTGATGAATATTCAGAGCTGGTTTCCTTTAGGATGGACTGGTTGGATCTCTTAGCAGTCCAAGGGACTCTCAAGAGTCTTCTCCAACACCACAGTTCAAAGGTATCGATTCTTCGGCACTCAACTTCCTTTATGGTCTAACTATCACGTCCATATATGTCTACTGGAAAAACCATAGCTTTGAGTAGATGGACCTTTGCTGGCAATGTCTCTGCTTTTTAATATGCTGCCTAGGTCGGTCATAGCTTTTCTTCCAAGAAGCAAACGTCTTTTAATTTCATGGCTGCAGTCACCATCTGCGGTGATTTTGGAGCCCAAGAAAATAAAGTCTGTCACAGTTTCCACTGTTTTTCTGTCTATTTGCCATGAAGTGATGAGACCAGATGCCATGATCTTTGAAAAGCTCTAATGCCACACGATCACCCCTGGCACACTCACCAAAACACAAAAGGAGAGCAAGCCTGCCGCTGTCTAGGGCCCTTCCTCCCCGGAGACAGAGAGGCAGGCATGGCACAGCCAGAGCTGGAAGGCAAGAGGCTGCCGCAGTCTCGGCTACAGAGATGACATCTTCTGCCGATCTGTGAGCAGGCTCCCAGTTGCTAACCATGTCTTCCTGGTATCCTACATGGTTGACGTCTGCCAGGAGCACCACAGCCTGAGATCCGCTTCCCCTAGGAGACACAAGGCACACCTGGGGCTGCGCTCTCATGGTGCACCCGGGAAACTGAGAGCCCACCGGGATGGAGTCAGCCCTGCCGTGGAGTGTGTGAATGCCTCCCGCAGAGGCACGGGCCAGCAGTGGCCTGCCACAGAGGCAGGGGCACTGGCTTCAGCAGACCTGGGCCACGCAGGGTGGCATAAGCGGCATAAGCCCTCTCGAAGGAGGTTGCCATAAGCCCCACCACAAACCACAAAACAGACAATGCATAAACTATGGGACAGTTATACCAATACATTCTCACAGTAGGACCCACAAATTCTAGGACCCACAACAGGTTTCTCAAGCTGCGGGTTCTGCTGAAAGGCCTGAGAACCCCCAGGGAATTTAACCTCAAAGGCCAGTGGGATTTGATTACAGAACTTCCACAGGACTGGGGAAATAGACTCTTGGAGGGCACAAACAAAACCCGATGTGTACCAGGAGCCAGGAGAAAGAAGCAGCATCCCCACAAGAGACTGAGCCAGGCTTGCCTGTGAGTGTCCAGGAGTCTCCGGCAGAGGTGTGGGTGGACAGTGACCTGCTGCACGGTGTGCACAAGTGAATTCACAGTGTGAACACAACAGTGCAGGCACAAGTCCTTTTGATGAAGGTTGCCGTTACCTTCATTACCCCTACCATAGTTTGGCCTCAGGCCAAACAACAGGAAGGGGACACAGCTCTGCCCATCAATAGAAAGTTGGATTAAAGATTTACTGAGCATGGCCACACCCATCAGAACAAGACCCAGTTTCCCCACAATCAGTTTCTCCCATCAGGAAGCTTCCATAAGCCTCTTATCCTTACCCATCAGAGGGCAGACAGAATGAAAATCATAATCACAGAAAACTAAAGAAACTGATTATATGGATCACAGCCTTGTCTAACTCAATGAAAATTTAGTTAGAAATGGGAATAATAACACCTACCTGGTAGAGAATCATTGTTAGAATTAAAGATAATCTTCACCTAACACAAATTATGTGCTCTTCTATGGAGAGATGTTGGGATTCCCTCATAGCTCAGTCAGTAAAGAATCTGCCTACAATGCAGGAGACTGGAGTTTGATTCCTGGGTGGGAAAGATGCTCTGGAGAAGGAAGTAGCAACCCACTCCAGTATTCTTGCCTGGAGAATCCCTTGGACACAGGAGCCTGGAGGGCTACAGTCCATGGGGGTTGCAAGAGTCAGACATAGAGACTAAACCACCACCAAACCAGAGCTGCTAGTAATATTATTAGTTAGAGCAGCTGATCATGTGTATCTTTTAAAGGATAATTGGTAAGCTCTGAAGCTTGTTGGTCAAGTAGCATAAATGAGGGTTGAGAACAGGAGGCACTGTCTGTGTTGGGCATGGCTGAGACGTATATTCCAGTGGGAAGTATATTCCTTGAAAAGTAGGGAGGTACAGAAAATGTAAGTTACAGATGACTGCACTGTTTTATTGATGGCTAGCTCTAGGAGGCTGCCTGCTTTTGAAAGAGTGGGAAATTGCTTTGTCCTTAAGATCCAGATGGTTTTGTGAGACAAAAATGTATAGCTTCCCATAGTAATTTTTATTTTTCTAATATTACTGATATCTTATGTGTTCACAGTAGATGTTTATGCTTCTTCTGTCAGGACTTTTTATCTCTTCTGGGAGCAGCCCTTTGATATCTTTCAGAAACTAAATTGCCCTCTTTTCTAGTTTCAGCCAAGTGGTTTGCATGAGATTGATGCCACACTCAGCTCCTAGAGGTGACCTGGAATTGTTTAATCCTGTCAGCACATTAACTGACATCTTTTAACAGAGAGGGGGTTTGGAGTGAGCACTTCAAACCTGTACATCTTATTGGAGTCTCTAGACTTTTGCTTGGAATGCTGGGACATGGGCTCTCTTTTCCCCTTGGGCTTAAAGCAAGAGGTGTAGAGCTTTGGAAATTGCCAGAACCATCTTGCAATTGCGAGGGTAGAAAACGCTTGAGAAAAGGATCAACAACACAGAAGCAGAACAGAGAATGGAGAGGGTAGAACAGTTAACATCACTTTCTATGTGAGTTAGTTAATCAACCACACTGAAAAATTTCTTTTGTTCACCATATTTCACTGTTGAAGTACAAATCTCCTCCATTTATAAGATGGAAATTTGCCTGTAAAGAAGCTTATCTGGCTCTTCAGTTATATGAGCCCCCCAATATATATTTTTTTGGTATGAACTAGCTTTGGTTTGGTTTTCTGAAACTCTAAAGATGCTAATGGCAACCTGTTAATCATAGAAAATTTAGAAATAGGCAAAGAAAACATTCTATTTGTAATCCTAATACCTATACATCATCATATGTTTATGGAATATATAGATCCAGTCATCAATTTCTGTGTGTATATGTGCACAAGCATAATTGAGATATTTAGAAATGCATTTCTTGTAATCTACTTCTTTGCTAAAACAGGCATAATCTTTGTATATAATTATTATATAACAATTCCATTTTTAATGGTTTCATAGTCTATTGTATGGATATACCATAATTTCTTTAGTGAAATTTCTACAATAGACAAATTATAACTCTATTTTCACTATTTCAAGCAATGTTGTAATGAATAACCTTGTAAGTAATAAGGCTTGATGCACATTCTCAAATAGTTTCAATAGTAAAAATCCTGAAAAGTGAATTTGATGATCAATGTGTTTGCATCTTTTTAAGATATAAATAACATTTATGTGCCTTCCTGAACAACATATATCAATTTATATTTCTGCTACTTGTGACTGAAAGTTCTTCCATGGGAAAAAAAAAAAAAACACTGTTACTTTAGAACATTGTTAATATGATGGACACCAATTGCTAGCTGTAAGGAACATCCCATGTATAGATGTATAGATATGAGGTAGAGTTCTTGCAGATACTAATGTGCATAGAGGAATTTTTTTCTCTTAAATCTGCAAGAATGTCAAACCATGGACATGTTTCAGTGGTGCTCCAGGATTAACTAAATCGGTGATCCACTTCAGTTGAACAATGATTTCATGCATTTTTACAGACTTACTGCTTATCATTGAGAAAGTGTAATAGAGATGAGCAAATATGTAAGTTACTCTACAGAGCGACAGAGCTTCCTGGTGGCTCAGTGGTAAAGATTTTGGTGTCTCAGCAACCAAAGATTCATGGTCACAATGCAAGAGACACAAGAAACACCAGTTAGGTTCCTGGGTCAGGAAAATCAGCTGAAAGAGGAAATGTCTATTTACTCCAGTATTCTTGCCTGGAGACTCCCATGGACAGAGGAGCATGGCAGGATACAGTCTGCAGTGTTGCAAAAAGTCAAACAGGACGTAGTGACTGGACAACAATAATAACAGAGTAGCAATTGATTATTACAATTTGATGTTTTATATTGTGAAAATATAAGGTCTATAGAAACTTGTGTGCAGTTCTGTGTCACAGGCAACATAGTATATGTCACCTGGTACTCTTTTCCACCATTGTCGTTGCTCTTCAACTAGAGGTGTTTTTATAGGTAATTTTCAAAAGGCTGATCTAATTGCCTGAAATGTTTCACTTTCCAAGGCCACAGCAGACATGCTTTTAAAGAAACTCAACAACAACAACAAAAAAAACAGAAAGAACTATGGAGAAAGACAGGGAACTTATGGAAAGGCGGGATCAGAGCAGCATTAAATGATACAACCCAATTGTGCTCCTAAGTCACTTTATTTGGTTGAAGAAAGGGCAGGTCCTTGCTTTCAAGCTACCAAACTTCCCTGTCTTAAAGGCTGAGTGATTGGGGTCACCACAATGTGACACTTCAAAATACTCATCTGGTTTGGTTGAAATATCCTCTTAGCAACTCACTGATTCTTTCGGGTCAGGGTTAAGGTACATATGACAGCACTGTTACTGACCAGAGAATTATCAGACCCCAAAAGATGTAATTGCTAGCAATATGAGGGGCTGCAAGAGATAGAGATGATTTTTTTTAATCCCATTTCAAAAATGGCTATACCTTTCTCACCTTGACAGGGAAAGTAGATCTTCTTGAAATGCTTCAACCAGCTTCTTTGTCTGGGTGACTGTGAACACTTGAAGACAAAAACCTTCCTGATCCCTACAGCTATTTCCGTTAACTCCTTGAAAACCAAATAATGTGTGCACTCAGCTGCTTTAACTCTTTTAATGAGGTGCCACTGATTTTAATGGGGCAAAAAGATGGATGATTTACACCAGATGTCCATAAGGGCCATTCGGGGATTGCTTCGCTGGACACATAGTACATCATGTTGCTCATTGAATTCTTAAGGGGTTAACTTGACCTTTCCCTTTAACACAGCACTAAAAATAATGTAATTTCCATTCTCTGTGTCTCTTTTATTTATATAGAAAAGCTTCGTGACAAACCCACTAGGCCTCTGAGAACAGGTTACTCATTTATGTCTTAAACCCTAGTGGGTGATTTTTGAAAGTGAGAGTAGACACTGGTGGATGCTTCCCTCATGAGCATGAGCTGGGCTATTTAATATCAACACTTCCAGTACTGAATCATTCCAGGACAAAAGGAATTATTTTCTGAAGATTGTTGGTCACTATTGTGTGCCTCTTTTCTAAAAAGTTTATTTCAGCTCACATAATAAATACTCTTTCCTCTTGGAGTATGAAAATAAAATTAAGAATAAGGAGAGGGAACCATGAATCTTTTTGAAAAGATAACCTTTTAGGCATTATGTTATATTATTATTCCTTAAGTTTCTAGATTTTGGTGATAGGTTATGTGCCTTTTATTTAAACCTATCAAATTGTATGATATATCATAGATTTTTATAAGGTGGAAACTTGACTGATATTCATCAGGATTCTTAATTCAGAATATTTTTTGTTTAAAAACAGAGGACCAGAGGGTTAATATTTTGCCTCTTGTTTGGGCCCAACACTTGTATTAGGCATTCTACCTGAAATTCTCATGTACTTATTTCAAATTTATAAAAATGAAAACCTTACTTATTTGGTGTTTATCATAATTTTTGCTACTTTGGCCACCTGATGGGAAGAATTGACTCACTGGAAAAGACCCTGATGCTGGGAAAGATTGAAGGTGAGAAGAGAAGGGGACAACAGAAGATGAGATGGTTGGATGGCATCACCGACTCAATGGACATGAGTTTGAGTAAACTTTGGGAGTTGGTGACGGACAGAGAGGCCTGGCATGCTGCAGTCCATGGGGTTACAAAGAGTAGGTCATGACTGAGCAACTGAACTGATGATCTTTGCAGCAAGTAAAGTATCATCCTTTGCTTTATATTTCCTTTAAAATCAAATATTACATTTCATTGAAAAAGAAATCCAGAAACTTAAAGGCTTCAACAATGGAGGCACATTTTCATAGAGATCTAACACATGACCAAATGATAATTCCATCACTTCTTTCTTACTTCTGTATTTTTAGGGATTAACTATCATTTTGAGCTCCAGATGAGAAATTTTATTTTGCCTTAGAGGTAGCATAGCAGTAACCACACAGTCAAAAAATAAATATTCATGTTTTTCTTATTACAAATTTGATTTGTGCATGTTGAGTTTTTTTATGTCTGTGTATTCTTTTGTGATGCCTAAATATTTTCTTAAATATATGATAATTTGTAAGTTATATTGGCTTCCTTAAAAAATTCTACTTGTGCAATAAAGCAGAAGGGAAAAAAAGACAGAAAATACCCCAGAGAGGAGCAGACAGATTTCCTCTCATTTTTCTCTGATGGCTACCATGATGGCTCAGTGAATAAAGAATCTGCCTGCAATGCAGGAGGCACAGGAGACTCCAGTTCGATCCCTGGGTCAGGAATATCCCCTGGAGAAGGGATATGGCAACCCACTCCTTTATTCTTGCCTGAAAAATCCCATGGAGAGAGGAGCCTGGCTGGTTACCATCCAAAGGGTCTCAAAAGAGTCAGACATGACTGAGCAACTAAACACACATGCTTCTTTCTCTGATACTGCAGATCATAGTTTTTTGTTTGAGGGATAATAGAAGCTTGATTTATCTGTTTAGTCTTAATGTGATATTTACTTTCAGTGTAGGTTAACCAGTTAATGAAGCACACTGAAATATTTTGCACTTTATCAGCATATTATTTCACTGTTTAGGTGCAAAACCCTTTCATTATGTGTTAGACAGTGCTTCTCATTTCACCAATTCCAAGTTTTCACTCAGTTGAAAAGGATGTGAGCTTTGTCACCAATTATCTTCAGTGACCTTAGTCTGATTTCCTATCTTTATTACTTCCTATATCTTCATGTGTGTTTGCCCCTACAATGCTGTGATAATTAAAGCTAACTAAGGTTTTACAACATTTTGCTTTATAGGCCTACCTCCATTTCTTTTGTTATAAAATCTTGATCTGATTGTAAGTATGTTTAAGGCTAAGTGCAAAAATGACCCCAAGGTAAAGATCTTTTGAATCTGGACTGGCCTTGTTAAGCTATAACTTCTATTGATCAATAATATACAATAGAACTGATAATGTGCCAGTTCTGAGTCTTAAGTCTCTTGATGAGATTAGACATATATATGTATATTAATATACATTACAATATATATGCTTTCTCTTATTCCTCTATCTTCCCCAGAAGTATATACCATATTTTACTCTTTTTTCCAGCTTTATTGAGGTATAATTGACAAAAATTGTATTTAAGACATACAATTTGATGTTTGATATACATTGTGAAATAATCATTACAATTAAGGTAATTGACATCCGTCACCATACATAGTTAACATCCAGCACCATATATAGTTACTTTGTGTTAACAATCAGATCTTAATATTCTGTATCTATGGACTAAAATACGTTTAACAACCAACATACCTTATTTTCAATAATCATGGAAAAAAGAAGCAAAAAAGGATATGTTTAGCTTAAATAACTGTATATATGAATAGTAAGAAATTTATAGAGATGCTATAGACTTTGTTTCTAGAGTTGTTAATGAGGCCTTACCAGTGTTTATGACTTTCACTTCCATGTTTTCTTTGCTTTCAGCCAATATCTCATTTAATTGGTAATTCTTATCCAATGAGGTGTCCCAGATCTTTGTTTCTCAGAATCCAGAGCCCTTAAACAGCATTACATAAAGGTAGTACTGTCAGCAGAACTTCCTGCATTGATGAAACTGTTCTTATCCTCATTTTTCAATATCATAACTACTGCCTAATGTGACTATTGAACAGTTGAAATAAGGCCAATGAGACAGATAAACTGAATTTTTGACTATATGAATTGTTAAATAAATGCTCAACAAGGACTTATTAAATAATGTAGCTAGATAACTGCAGCATCTTTCATTTACTTTTACTTCCAGACTTAGAAATATCTGGAGGTACTTCAAAGCATCACCTGGATTCTATTTGTATTCCATGTTGGTTTCTTTGAGAGTCTTGTAGATCCTCTTTGAGGGAATAAATAACTTATTGGAAGACACATGACACATGCTAAATCTGCTCTAGTGTTTCCAACTCCCTAATTTTGGAGGTTTCACCTTCTATTTTAAATCAATAGACGTAGGGCATTGTTGTCTTAATTTAGATCTCTATTATAATTTAGATACATTGTCAAGTAATTAACACCATTTCCAGTCACTCAGATAAGCACATTTATTTGATAAAATAATATCAATTCAAAATCTGTTCTCTTCTTCTATCACACTCTGAATCTATTCCTATATATACTCTCAAATATCTCCAAATAAAGTATAGCAAAACTTCAAAATTCATTTGGAGTATAAGCTGCTGTTTTCTCAGTTTGGTTTCATAATTTATTTATGAGGATTGCTGGATTCTGAATTAACTTTTACTCTAGGAGATGGTAAAGGAGGAGTGTATTGTGTGAAGGCTGGGGAAGTGAGGCATGACAAGAATTTATTTTCTTTTAAACAATCACTGCTGCTGAAGGGGAACAACAGTTTCCAAGGACTATTTCCTTTCAATATGTTTAAGTTCAACTGGACCCAGTAACTAATCCAAGATTCTCTTTGCATCACTGATTTCTTTAGAAGTCAAGATTTTATTTTGTAAAACAAAAAAGCTGACCATGATTAACTTAGACAAGAAAAGAATTTACAAACATCAGAATCAATGGACTGGTTGGAGCAATGGTCAAGGCAAAGATGCTGCCAAGATCCTATGACCAGCTTCTGTTCTCAATATCACTAGACATTTGCTGTCATCATTGCTGCTGCTGCAGACATTGGGCACCATGGCCATGGTACTGAACTCATTTTTTCTTTAAATAAACATTGTATTTTAGAATTTATTTGTTTTGATAGACCAAACATTCAGTCCCTAACAGTGTCTAAATTTAGTTTTTTCAAATATGGATATCGTATTGTTCCAGCATCACTTCTTGTAAAATAGGTCTACATTGAACTGTCTTTACTCTTCTATCGAAGATCAGTTGACTGTGTTTGTGTGAGCCTATTTCTGGGCTTTCTATTTTGTTCCATTGATCAATGTGTTTATTTTTTCATCAATACCACACTCTCTTGATTACTGTCAGTTCAGTTCAGTTTAGTCACTCAGTCCTATCTGATCTTTGCGACCCCATGGACTGCAGCAGGCCAGACCTCCCTGTCAATCACCAACTCCTGGAGCTTACTCAAACTCATGTCCATTGAGTTGGTGATGCGATTCAACCATCTCATCCTCTGTCGTCCACTTCTCCTCCTGCCCTCAATCTTTCCCAGCATCAGGATCTTTTCAAATGAATCAGCTCTTCATATCAGGTGGCCAAAGTATTGGAGTTTCAGCTTCAACATCAGTCCTTCCAATGAACACCCAAGACTGATCTCCTTTAGGATGAACTGGTTGGATCTCCTTGCTGTCCAAGGGACTCTCAAGAGTCTTCTCCAACACCACAGTTCAAAAGCATCAATTCTTCGGTGCTCAGCTTTCTTTATAGTTCAACTCTCACATCCATACATGACCACTGGAAAAACCATAGCTTTGATTAGATGGACCTTTGTTGGCAAAGTAATATCTCTGCTTTTTAATGTGCTCTCTAGGTTGGTCATAACTTCCCTTCCAAGGAGTAAACATCGTTTAATTTCCTGGTTGCAGTCACTATCTGCAGTGATTTTGGAGCCCCCCAAAATAAAGTCAGCCACTGTTTCCACTGTTTCCCCATCTATGTCCCATGAGGTGATGGGACCAGATGCCATGATCTTCATTTTCTGAATGTTGAGCTTTAAGCCAACTTTTTCACTCTCCTCTTTTACTTTCATCAAGTGGCTTTTTAGTTTCTCTTCACTTTCTGCCATAAGGGTGGTGTCATCTGCATATCTGAGGTTATTGATATTTCTCCCAGCAATCTTGATTCTAGCGTGTGCTTCCTCCAGCCCAGCGTTTCTCATGATGTANTTTTTCACTCTCCTCTTTTACTTTCATCAAGTGGCTTTTTAGTTTCTCTTCACTTTCTGCCATAAGGGTGGTGTCATCTGCATATCTGAGGTTATTGATATTTCTCCCAGCAATCTTGATTCTAGCTTGTGCTTCCTCCAGCCCAGCGTTTCTCATGATGTACTCTGCATATAAGTTAAATAAGCAGGGTGACAATATACAGACTTGACGTACCCCTTTTCCTATTTTTCCTATTTGGAACCAGTCTGTTGTTCCATGTCCAGTTGTAGCTGTTGCTTCCTGACCTGCATACAGATTTCTCAAGAGACAGGTCAGGTGGTCTGGTATTCCCATCTCTCAGAATTTTCCACAGTTTATTGTGATCCATATAGTCAAAGGCTTTGGCATAGTCAATAAAGCAGAAATGTATGTTTTTCTAGAACTCTCTTGCTTTTTCCATGATCCAGTGAACGTTGATAATTTGATCTCTGGTTTCTCTGCTTTTTCTAAAACCAACTTGAACATCTGGAAGTTCATGGTTCAGGTATTGTTGAAGCCTGGCTTGGAGAATTTTGAGCATTATTTTGCTAGCCTGTGAGATGAGTGCAATTGTGCAGTAGTTTGAGCATTCTTTGGCATTGCCTTTGTTAGGGACTGGAATGAAAACTGACCTTTTCTAGTCCTGTTGATTACTGTAGCTCATAGTAAATCTTGAAGTTCTGGAATGTCAGTCTTCCATCTTTGTTTTTCTTCTTCAGTATTATATTGTCTATCCTTGACCTTTTGATTTTCCATATAAACTTCAGAATCAGCTTGAAGATATTCACAAAATAGCTTGATAGAATAACATTAGGAATACATTAAATCTATAGATCAAGAAGATGAATATCAACAATTCAAAATTTTCCAATGTAAACTTGGAATATCTCATTTAGATTTCTTAAATTTCTCATCTCATTGTTGTACTCTGTATACAGATCTGTATATACACATACATATATATTTTATATTTGTACCTGAGTATTTCAAACTTCTGGTGCTATTGTAAATTATATGTATATACACACACATATATATGTATACATATATAAATTCAAAATATAATTATTTGTTGTTGGTATATAAGAAAGTAATTAATTTTAGCATATTACATAAGTACAATGTAATTGTTAGTCTTGTTCCTTTAGATTTGGTGTTTCTTCTTGATGGTCCCCAACTTCTTTCAAGGTTTCCTTTTTGTCTGTGGTTTTCAGCAGTTAAAATTTTATATATGTAGGGGTGTGTGTGTATGTTTGGTTTATTTCCTGCTTTGTGTTCCGTGAGCTCCCTGGATCTGTGGTTTTGTGTCTGTCATTAAGTGTGAAACATTTTCAATCACTACTATTTAAAATATTTCTTCTATTCCATTCTGTTTTTTTCTGTCTTGTATTGCAGTTATGTGAATGTTACATATTTTGAAGTTATGCCACACTTCTTGAATGTTTCCTCTTTTTTTAAAATTTTATTTTCCTCTTTGCATTTTAGTTTGGGAAATTTCTGTTGGTCTATGTTCATGTTCCTCAGTTGTTTCAGGTCTCCTGAAGAACACATGGAGGCCTTTCTTTATTTCTATTACACCTTTTTTATTTCTTAAATTTCCTTTTGATTATTTCTTAGAGTTTAAATCTCTCTGGTTACATTACACATTTTTTTTTTTTTTCTTGTTGTTCACATTTTCCGTTAGAGCCCTTAACATATAGTTATTTTTAAGTCTCTGATAACACAGACATTACTGTCATGTTGCAATCTGATTCTGATACTTACTTTTTCTCTTCATACTCTTTTCTTGTTCTTTGACATACCAGACACATTGAATCAGATAACAGGAACTTTTAGGAGGTAATTAGGCCTTTAGTGAAGGGTTTGTGTTCATTTGACTGTGATGTGGGTTGTGTTAATATTTGCTGTGCATGTCAGAGGCTTCGGATTTCTTTTATGTCCTTTTTGGTGTTTTCCCTTTTGACTTAGGGCTTCCCTAATTACTCATCCTCAGAGAGAGTATGTGTCTTGCAGCTTTTTCAGCTCTTACTGTGGTTATTTTATTGCTGTGTTTGTAAATTTGGGGGAAGGGGAAATATTCTATATTCCTCTAATCATCTCTTAGTCTTTTAGTCAACCTGTGTCCCAAGACTATGACCTTCACAAGTGTTTCTCCAGTGGTTTAGTTTTTCCCCCTTCATCCTACTCTTTAAATCTGTTTTCCCAAAGACTGTTGTTCAGAGTTTCCCCCATAATTTAGGTGAAACAGGAAGACTAGAGAAAACTGGAGTGGGAGGACTTTTCATCCTCACAGAAGGAAATGAAATAAGTCTTCAGCAATGTCTTTTGTTTTGGAAAGTAGGCCTTTGTTATGGAGAAGACTTAAAGAGAAGGCTCTGGATATATTCCACAAAGATTACTCTACTCTCCCTGCCAGAGTCAAGAGGGAACCTTTCTCAGATCTTTACCATGAAGATCTGGTAGGGTTCTGAGAGATAAAGCCAGCAAAAATATGGGAGCTCCTATAAAACTGTGGCCCCTACGAAGTTTCTCACTTCCACATTAGCCTCAAACTTGGCCCCCAGCCATTTGTCAAAATGACTATTTGCATGTTCCTACTGGTTAATGGCACAAGCAGCTTTAGTTCTAGGTAACCAGAACTCAATGAACTGTGGAAAATTCTGAAAGAGATGGAAATACCAGACCACCTGACCTGCCTCTTGAGAAACCTTGAAACTCCAGTACTTTGGCCACCTCATGCGAGGAGTTGACTCATTGGAAAAGACTCTGATGCTGGAAGGTATTGGGGGCAGAAGGAGAAGGGGACAACAGAGGATAAGATGGCTGGATGGCATCACCTACTCAATGGATGTGAATCTGAGTGAACTCCGGGAGTTGGTAATGGACAGGGAGGCCTGGTTTGCTGCAATTCATGGGGTTGCAAAGAGTCGGACACGACTGAGCGACTGAGCTGAACTGAGCTTAAGCAGATCTCAGTTATAATTGCTGGATATGCCTCCAGGTTTTGGTGTCAGTCTTGGTCCCAAGACCTCAGTTGTCTGATGCATCTGATTTTCATTTGTCTCAGTTCAGTTCAGTTGCTCAGTCATGTCTGACTCTTTGGGACCCCATGGACTGCAGCATACCAGGTTTCCCAGTGTATCACCAACTCCCAACTCATTTATCAAGTTTTTGTTTTGTGTTTTTATTTGGGGGATTATAAAGATATAGAATGAAGACTTCTAAGCTTTTACCATGTCAGAACTGAAATCACAAATTCCTCACTGAATTCTTGGATCCATTGAAATAATTCATAACAGTTTTTAGACTGTTGTTTCATTTCCTCAATATCTATAATGTTCCTGCTCAGGAGTTTTCTCTACCAACAGGAAACTAAGCTGTTTCCTGTCATATATGACATTTCTATATGATCACTTATAACAAACTAAGCCTGTCATATATGACATTTCTCTGAAAGAGCAATAGTGCCTTGATTCTGTGCAGCCATTCAGAAGACTATCAAATGTTTGATGGCTAAATCTGAAAGACGTTTTTTCCAATGGGTATGTACCATTAAATTTGTGCTTAGAATTCTGGATGTCTGATAAATACTGAGTGATTAGGATTTTTAGATCATCACTCTCCAACCTAAACAGTCACAAATTACTTGTCATTTTTTTAGGACACAGACCAGAACGTTATTTCCTGGCTTGGTCCTGCCTTCTGATATAGCCGCATTTTATGTCGTTGTTCCCCTCATTCAGTAACTACATGCACACTGGCCTCCTTCAGTTTCTTGAACGATTTTTCCTAATTCATTACCGTCATTTGTGCAGTTATCTATGACTATAATGCTCCTCTTTTTCGTGCGTAATTTCAGCTGTTACTTAAACCTTCACTTTGCCAGTTTTTCAGAGAACTCTTCTCTAGTCTTTAGAGTGAGTCTCCCTAATATATACTTTCACAGAAATGTGTATATATATTTTGGAAGTATTTAAACTGCAATAAATTTGTTTATCAGGTAATTCCTTGCTTAATAGCTGTCTTTCCCTTTTGAATATAAAACTCCAAGAGATCGGGGACTTCCTGTTCTGTTCATTGTCATTTCCTTTGCACCAGCCAAATCCTGGGAAACATTTTTTTAATGCATGGATTATGAATGAATGAAAGTTCAACCTTCATTTTCATTGTATGGCAAAGCGAATACTTGATTTGGGGTTAGAGAGCACAGGAGCATCAAGAGGCAGTAACGACACGACTACAGGTTTCCAAAGAGAAAACTAGGAGCAGACGTTTAGTCTGAGTGATGACATAAAACTTCTCCCCTAGGGAAAGGCAGAAATATTGTTAAGGAGACTTGACTTCTTACAGTTATACTGATGTGGACATGACCTAATTTCTTTGGATACCAAACAAAAGGATGAACTCAGAGTGCTGGAGAATTCAGGAGTACTCAAATTACAGCAGCAGTAAAAATATGATTATCATTACTATCAACTAGCTAATCTTTTCTCCTCGAGTTTCTCAATGATTAGAGTGAAACATGAGAAAATGCCTAAAAACCACTGATGACAGAGTGATTTCCTGGGCAAAGTTTGTGGTAATCTTCAGTCTCCTGAAGTCATCTTAGGACTTCAGGCTTGAAAATGGCCTTCAATGACTGCTTCTGATGAATGTCACAGCTCACTCACTTGTGGGCTCATAACTATGTTCTTAGCAACACATAACATAAAGGTTTTATTAGATGGAGATTTAAATCCATCAAACTGGACAAGTAATTACAGTGTACTGGGTTTGTTCTTATATATCATCACATTTAATTTTCAAAAGAATTCCATTGAGTAGGCTTCATTATTTCTATTTTTTCAACTCACAGAAAAGGTATAAGATGATTGAGTAACTTAGCCATGATTATATAGTTAATTTAGTGCCATAGAAAAGACATGAACCTTAGCTTTCTAACACCTTTTAGGTGGTTAACCTCATTTTGTGAACAGTTTTATAGTCATTATCAAGTATGTATGGAATTTTTAGAATGGTTTCATTTTTATGCTGTCTTTCATACTTGATCACTTATAACAATGTAACATTAAATCTGCATACTCACTGAGCCACAACAAAACATAATACTATATTTCTTTTTGCCAAAATTGGTGATAATTACTGGCCCAGCCTCAGTCCAAGAAAAGCACTGCCTATACCCAAAATAAAAATTCTCAAAAAATGTGCATTTAAACAAGAAAACATGGAAATGTGTAGGATATCAAGGTTGTTAGAGCAGCTGTCATGCATAGAAAGTGAGCGCACTTTATGGCAGTTTTTAGTATCTGTTCCAGCTGCAAATGTGTAATATAATCTGAAAATTATACAGGGTACTATTCATTTAAATGTGTAAACTTTATTGACAAGAAGACAGCTTCAGAAGAAATGGCAGAGCCTGTTTTGTCAATTTCATTTGGAGGGATTTCTTGGTAAATAAGGACAGAACAGAGCATGATAACTTACATTACACTTTAAATGGTATTTCAGGGCATCCAGCCAATTTTACAACCTTCAAAGTATGAATAAGAAAGCAATTTTGTTTAATTAGAACAGTAGCCAATCTTGATAAATGTATGTGTTGATATTCATATATATGATGTGTATGTATATTATTCACACTGATACATGGAAACACACATTCCCCACCCCCCACACTCACACACAGTTCTTGTTGTTGTTTTTACAGGAAAAAACAAGTGATAGCGAGGTAACTCAGGCAAACCATTACTGGAACATTTCATGTTGTAGGATTTTTCTGTGGATTGTAGAGCATCCATTATCTCTGGTTTCTGCCTACCAAATGCCAATAGCATCTCCCAGTTGTTGAGATAACCAAAAAAATACCCCCACAAATTTCCAAAACCCCTCTTCAGGAAATGCATAACTCCTATTGAGAACAGCTGTTCTGAGAGGTGGCACAGAACACAAATTAGGTCAGTTGGAGTCCTTCCCCAGGGATTTTCAAACTGGTACTGTCCAAGCTGTGAGATTAACCATGGAAACTGTCAATGGCATGGGCTTGGGTAAATGGAAGCAATTGATCTGCGATAAGAGAGATTAACACTGATGCATAGAGGAGAGGCAGCAGATGGAGCTAGACTGTAGTGATATTTCCTTGTCCTCCCCTTGATTTGGTGACATTTCTGCTTTTGTGCTGTAGCTAGTCCTGGTTGGGTTTCTGTTGCTTGCTTGCCACTAAAAGAGTTCTAAGATACTATAGGTAATTATCTTCACATTATTAGTCTATGTCAGGTATCATCCATAACCGTTATAATATGATGAAAGGAGCTGAACAAAGAAGATATTCAATAAAACCAAAAGAATGAGGATAAAACAAATAGAAGGCTACTTAAGATTATGATGAACTATACAACAAAAGTCACTTTCCAAAAACACTTGACAAAACGTATGTACTTTGAAAATAAAGTAGATAATAAATATTGAGTATGGAAATTGTGTGCTGATTTTAAATATTAAAGAAGAAAAGGTGTCCAAGGATAGCTAAAACTTTCTATCTGTTCCATGTAAATTCCTTTCTTGAAATATAAAGCTAGCACACTTCCTTCTCCTCACATAATCTTTATTGGTGTTATTAAGTGCTCTCTGGCAAGGCAGATGTTTTCATTGGAAATGGCTGTCTTATTACTATAGTAGATGTTTTCAGGATACTAGAGTCTATCAAAAGTTTGTCTTTGGTCCAGTTTTAATATGGATGCTTTTTGGAAAGTCTGTATAAGACATTTTCATTATAATAGAATATTTAGTTCAAAGATATCAGCTACAAAATGTGGACTAGAATGTCTAATGAAGTACAATTCAAAGCAACACAATGTTAAAGGATGATAAATATTACTGTGTCTTGTACTGTTTCTCTAGTAGGGTATGAAGCATATACTCTGGCTGATAATCAGCTGAAGTTAGAGATGAAAAACATGGACATTAAGATTTAAGAGGAGACTCCTTTAATGAAAACTTCAGTGAATTCATATCATATTTTCAGTTTGATTTTAAAAATAATCCATTCAGACACATGCAAATATTGATTTGTGAAGACTACAAAGTGAAAAATGTTAATACTTGTTTACTTTTTTGTTAATCTCCATTTATCCCTGTTTCTCATTGAAATTGCTCTTTATGGTTATGAGAACTATCAATCTCCCACCTCTTCACTAATCTCCTGACCCATGATGATTCTTATGACTTCATTTGCTGGTCTACCTAGCCTGGATCCCTAGGTCAAAGTTTTTTAAACTGACACACCTAGCAGCAAAAGAGAAGTCACATAAATAATAGGTATCAGAATGGGTACTCAAAGTCAAGTGCTCTTACTACCAAGGCCTTTGTAACGCTGCTATGACTGACATTTCCTTCTTTAATGCTACAGTGTATCACAAGCTTCAAAGATAAGAGCTGAACGTTCATTTTATCTTTTTCATAGAGCAGAATAAAGTATTGGACATGCGGTAGGCAACTACATATATTTATATTTGTGCAAGAGAATTAAATTGTTTACATTCTGTCTTATATATATACACAAATGTATATATATAATACAAATATATATGGATATATTCAGTTCAGTTCAGCCACTCAGTTGTGTCAAACTCTTTGCGACCCCATGAACCGCAGCATGCCAGGCCTCCCTGTCCATTACCAACTCCTGGAGTCCACCCAAATCCATGTCCATTGAGTCGGTGATACCATCCAACCATCTCATCCTCTGTCATCCCCTTCTCCTCCTGCCCTCAATCTTTCCCATCATCAGGGTCTTTTCAAATGAGTCAGCTCTTCACATTAGGTGGCCAAAGTATTGGAATTTCANGGACTCGATGGACGTGAGTCTGAGTGAACTCCGGGAGATGGTGATGGACAGGGAATCCTGGCGTGCTGTGATTCATGGGGTCGCAAAGAGTCGGACACGACTGAGAGACTGAACTGAACTGAACTGAAGGTGACTTAGTTATACATACATATATGCCTATTGTTTTCAGATGCTTTTCCCTGATAGGTTATTACAAAGTAGTGCGTATAGTCCCCTGTGTTATACAGTAAAACCTCATTGGTTATCTGTTTTATTTATAGCAGAGTGTATGTGTTAATCCTAATTTCTGATTTGTTCCTTCCCCCTCCCTTTTCCACTGGGTAACCATAAATTTGCTTTCTGTGTCTGTGGGTCTATTTCTGTTTTGTATTTAAGTTCATTTGTATCATTTTTTTAAGATTCCACCTGTAAGCAGTATGGTAGGATGCTTGTCTTCGGTTGGCTTGCTTTGCTGAGTATGGTAATCCCTGGGTCCACTCCGTGCTTCTCTGGCCCTGCCTAGCCCCCAGAAGAACTGGGCCTCCAGGCCTTCGCTGGATGCGTGTGGGGAACCGGTGAGTTGGGGATGGGGGTGACTCTAAGCTGACTGCAAACACTCTCCTGGATTTCTGGTGGGGGTAATCAAGGGTCTCTAACCCAAGGTCATTTTTCAGAGAGTTGATTTATTCCTTTTTTTTTCTTTAATATTTGTTTGGCTTCTCTAGGTCTTAATTGCAGCATGCAGGATCTTTAGTTGTGGCGTCTGGGAGCTAGCTCCCAGATGAGTTACCAGACAGGGGCTCCCTGCATTAGGAGCAAGGAGTCTTAGCCATTGGGCCACCAGCGATGTCCTTGTTAATTCTTTCGTGTTTGTGACCTGAGGCTCTAAAACGTACCCAGACTACATTTCTCCCCCCTTGTTCTCTGATTCTATGCCCAGCAATGGTTTCCAGATCATAAGATATTATACAAATTCAAATACAGCAAAGGAGACTATAAGCGTTGGAACTCCCGAGTTTCCAGGTGATCATTTGGTTGGTGGATACACCTTGATTTTTGTGTTGCTTAGAACTGCATCTTGCTGGAGGTTGAATATCATTCTTGGATTTGTCTCCTAAGTGGCCAAGCCTTGGGTATCTCTAAGGAGTTTCAAGTGAAAAACCACGGAAGTGGCTGTATGCATTGAGACAGCTGGGTAACCTGCAGGACGGGTGCGGCCTCAGGACCGGGGGCCCAGCCTCCACCATCAAGCTCAGTCCTTCTGTATCCCTGGTGATGTGACACCACATTCACTCAGTAAGCTCCTTGAGCTTTTCAGTTTTAGCAAAAGCCGTGGCCTTCCTGGACTTTTCTTTTATAGACCTAGTACATAACCCAGCTGTACGTCTGCTGGGATGTTTTGAAATTGACAGCCCTCCTGCTTTCTCTTTTAAGCAAACCCTACTCCTGCTGGTGAGCGAGGTGGAGTTAGTGGGCCCGTGGACAGCACTGCAAGTAGCTTTTGAAATGACCCAAATTCCTTTAATTTTGTTGTTTTTAAGGAAAGGTCAAATAATTGGGGGAAAAAAAACTTTCGATGAGGAGTTATACTTAGGGTTTACAAAAAAGCACACTTTGTTGATAAAATATGAACTGTTTGAAAGATTTATAAGAGTCTAAAATCCTGCATAGCCCTTCAGAATTTGAAGCAGCAGGAAACCACTGTGATATTTTTAAAGCAAGTATTTATAAAAGTAATTGGGTACTCTTGATGTGGAATAAGGAGGAAAAAAATAACGGTAAGGAAGCTATATTGGACTTGACATAAAAGTGAGGTATGTAATTTGGGAGCAGAAGGAAGGGCAAGTGACGCGTACACACAGTACCTGGGGGCCTCTCGCCCTGCAGAGCTGGATGCAGGACAGAATGGTGCTGGAGGGAGGAGGGCTCTTCAGGGCCCGTGAGCAGTGCTCAGGTACTGCAGCTAATGTCTGAAACCCCGGTGTAGAACTCCGAGGCCCTCTAAAACAGATCCCATGCAAACGGGACAGAAAACACATGTTTCTGAGAACATTTTGGTTAAAATTAAAAATGTGGCAGAGATTGTGCCAATAATTTACTCGAGAATATCCGAACCAGATGCTGCTAGCCCGTAATTCCAAGTAATTTGCCAAAATTACGTATTTACTTTAATCCTAGGGATGAAGTTAAAATATGCATGGTTTTTGTTATTTGTGATGTAGAAGAAAAAAAAAATCTGATGTGACTTCAGCTAATACCGGATAGAAGACAAAGAAATGGGCAAGGTATGTCTATTAACTGCTGCTCAAACCCATAGTGGAGTAAAAATGCTGAAAAACAGTTCGTCAAAAAGTGCAAGGCTTTGGGAAGTTAGGCAGACATTTTTGGGTAGGATGTTAATTCTTGAAACAACAACCTTGCATTAAGACAGTGCTTCTACCAGGAACAGTTCTAATTCCCGAGTGGCTCCCACTCACGGACATACTATATTATGGATGCCAAACTTTGGGATGAAAATGGAAAAAAAAGTTCACTCATCTCTCTGATTTCTGTTCTCTATAAAACCAGATAATCATATAGTGGAACTAGCTGGTCAGCAGACACTTTTGGGTTCCTGTTTAGATATTTAGCATCTATCTGGACAGAGGCAATTTAGTTTAGTAGGTCAACATGCAGGCTCTGAAGTCAGACTAGATGGGTTCAGATTCTGCCTGTTGTCGTATATAAGCTACGGGGTAGTTATCTAAGCTCTCTGTGTTTAGTTTTCTCATCTCTAAAGTGAGTGTAGTAACAGTGTCTACCTTGTAGAGTTGTTCCGAGGGTTACATCAGTTGGTACTTGGTATAGTGCTTAGTATAACGCCTGAACACAGAAAATCCCTGAAAAAGTACTACTCATCTTCACTCTGTATGTCCTGGTAGCAGGCTTCCTGTTCCATCTAATTTGTATGTGGCTCTAGGCTAGTCCTTCTAAGATGCACATCTGATCTCTGTCAGTCCTTTGGGATTTTTCCACAGTGCCCCCCAGCCCCTAAACCATTCCTACAGGATGAAGCCTGGCTCACTAGTATGGCATGTAAAACTTCCTGCCCAATGGACCTGTACTTGGCACCAGGCTCCAAGAAGTGTTTGGAGTTTTCTGAAAAGTGCTGCCTTTTCAGGTAAGGGATGAGGGATCCAGGCACCATGCCCATTTTATGGATGAGCAGTGGTGTGGGCTTCAGTCTGGGATGGAACCCCACTTGTGACTGGGTGCTGTTTGGGGTCTGTCTTATTGTGCATAATTTGAGGGGCATTAAAAAGCAGAGACATTACTTTGCCAACAAAGGTCCATCTAGTCAGGGCTATGGTTTTTCCAGTGGTCATGTATGGATGTGAGAGTTGGACTGTGAAGAAGGCTGAGCGCCGAAAAATTGATACTTTTGAACTGTGGTGTTGGAGAATACTCTCGAGAGTCCCTTGGACTGCAAGGAGATCCAACCAGTCCAT